>QLTV01004297.1:5448514-5478360 GCA_003457575.1 Thermophis baileyi
CCACAGTTGATTTCTTCACACCAAGCTGCTTGCCTATTGCAGCTTCAGTCTTCCCAGCGTGGTGCAGGTCTACAATTTTGTGTCTGGTGTCCTTCGACAGCTCTTTGGTCTTCACCATAGTGGAGTTTGGAGTGTGACTGTTTGAGGTTGTGGACAGGTGTCCTTTATACTGATAACAAGTTCAAACAGGTGCCATTAATACAGGTAATGTGTGGAGGACAGAGGAGCCTCTTAAAGAAGAAGTTACAGGTCTGTGAGAGCCAGAAATCTTGCTTGTTTGTAGGTGACCAAATACTTATTTTCCACCATAATTTGCAAATAAATTCTTTCCAAATCAGGCAATGTGATTGTCTGGATTTGTTTTCTCATTTTGTCTCTCATAGTTGAGGTCTACCTATGATGTCAATTACAGGCCTCTCTCATCATTTTAAGTGGGAGAACTTGCACAATTGGTGGCTGACTAAATACTTTTTTGCCCCACTGTACATCTTAAGTAGGGCTCTGTGGAATTCTATTTCTTCTGAATAAATATACTGTAGTTTCATACTCAAATCTCGTATCAAAGTCAGAACTGATCATTCATACTGTATTAGCACACATCATGATTGGAGGAACAAAAGGAATCTTAACTTTTTTCAATGTGAATAATTGAATATGTATGTTTACTCTGGAGAAAAATAGCTTTATAAGGAGAAAAAACAAAGTATCTTAAGTATTTTTAAAAGTCCTTTTTCAAAATAGAAGTTCTTAGTTCTAGCACTGATAGACTAGGTTTGGACATTAGTCCATCAGTATAGTTGAGTTCATCTGAAATGTTCATCTGTAGGTCTATTGAACATTCATGAAACAGAAAACAAGAATGCACCATTTCTACATGTATACAGGAAAGCTCTGAAGGAAGCCTGCAATGACAATCCTTAATTCTTGTCTTTGGAATACCCACATGAAACATACTAGATTCCTGATGATATTTCAAGATTATTTCTCTCTTCAATAGGATTTCAAAAATTATTGCCATCAAAAAATCTTCCTTCTTATGAGACTGCTAATCTGACAAATTCTAACAGTAGTTTGACAGGTGAAGACATTCATGCAAAGCAGCTTTTGATCACTGTATCTTTTTAGCTGCTAAAATGTTTTTTATTGAATTTGTTTTTAGGTCAAGTAGGAATATAATATGCAGTCTGCTTAGCTTTTTAGCATGGAGTAGGAAGGCTACTATAGTCAGCTGTCTTGTTAAAAACATGCTGTTGGGGAAATCATATGCATGCTTATGTAAAATAAGTACCGCTGGGTTCAGAAGGATCCACTGCCAGAATTAGCTTTCCTTAGGCTGGCTCCTCTAAATGTGATCAAGCCAGGAATTTCAAATAAAACAAACCCACAGTTGTGGGCCCTCCTAATTTACATGGTACCAGGCTGAAAGTATCTTTTATTGTTTTTTATATTTTTACATTTATAAAAATGTAAATAAAGTCCACTCTCCCCTGCTAAGTAGGTATTTTTATAGTATTGTTCTGTTTTTTTGTCTAGAATCATTCTGAGAGTAAACCAGAGGTGGGTTCCTCCCGGTTCGGACCGGTTCGCCCGAACTGGTAGCAACCCGCTGGTGATGTCACAATGACGTCACGGATATGGTTCGGTCGGTGCCAGTCCGTGGATGCAGCCATCTTTTTTTTTATTTTGGGGGGGGGAATTTGGGGGGGGGGGAATTTTTTCCGGGTTTTTTTTCTTCTGCGCATGCGCAGAAGCCGAGTTTCCGGCACTGCGCATGTGTCGCCATCTTGTTTTTGGCTTTTGGGGGGGGATTTTTTTCTTTTTTTGTACTGCGCATGCGCACCCACGCAAAACGCGCACGTGCCCACGAGGTGCAGCCACGCGGCACGGGAGGAAGTGAACCGGCAGTGAGGTAAGTTAGAACCCACCCCTGGAGTAAACAGAAAGTTTCCTATGGAAGTCTGTGTACACTTTACATATCCCACTGATGCTTAACTAAGGCAGATTATACCAAATAGCAAACACTGCAGAATAATTTAATATATAGAAATTATGCCAATGCTAAAGACATGGTTTAATAAAGTGTGGCTGTCATAACACTGGAACCAGGATCTGTGAAATTTGGATTCAAGGTTCAAGTTGACTTTGAAGATCAGTAAATCTTTAGCAAATTTTAATATCACTGTTGAAGAAATGAGGGGGTGACCCATCATGAGCTCCCAAGGCTCTAAATTCAATTATTAAACAAAACATATTACTCAAGTTTTGTATAATCCAATCTCTTAGCTTTTGCACCATTTGTTTCAAAAGTGTTTACTCCTAAGAAAATACAGAGAATCCTGTAAAAACTTCAGTATCAATTTTAATACCTAAGTGGAATTAGTGGAAAGAAATTATAATTATAAATACTGAATTTCAGGTTAAAAATGTAGTGTATTGAGAACAAACTGTATTGAACAAAGGGACATAAACATGAATAGGACTGTATGGCCCACTCAAATATAAATTCTTGTTTAACATTACAGTTTCAATATTAATCTGTTAACTTGTCAAACTTGATATTGTAATAATACAAATATAATTACTCAGCACTCCTCACTCACTGGGTCCATCTTACTACATATGTTGGACGAGCTATAGGTAAAGGCAATTCAAGACTGGGAGACAATGTGCAGTGAGATACCGTGTTTCTCCAAAGACCCAGTCTTATATTTTTGGGGGCTCCAAAAGCACTAGGGCTTATTTTCAGGGAAACATTTCAGGGTGATCAGCACGGCTGGGTGTCCCGCCCCCCGGTGTGTGCACAAGATGGCAAGCGCGTGGGAACTGACGGTATCCGGCAGAAGCTGCAGCCCGATCTCTTGGTCGGCAGACTCTGGGGCTGCGCAGCCTATGCAGAGCAGGTGAGTTGATTTCCTGTTCAAGCAGCAGACGGAGGCAGAAGTGGGGGGGGTGGGGGAGGCAGGCAATCCGGATGCACCGCATGGACTGCGGGAAAGGCAAGTTAGTGGGCCGAGCAAGCGGCCAGCTGCAGGAGGCTTGTCTTCATGTGGCGGCTCCGTCAGCAGACGGAGGCGAGACATGGGGTGAAAGGCAGGCAATCCCAACACGCTGTGTTGACTGCAGGCAAGCCGAGACACACTGGCCCACTGACTCTTGGCTTTCCCACAGCCCGTGTGGTGCTTCCAGATCACCTGCCTTCCCCCCGTGCCTCTGCCTCCATCTGCTGCTGGTGCCGCTGCACAGAGCCTCCCACCCGCCGCTCCGGCCCGACTCTTAGCTTTCCCATGGCTCGCATAGCACATCCGGATTGCCTGCCTCCCCCCACCCGTGCCTCTGCCTCCGTCTGCTCCTTGGATAGGGAATCAACTCCTGTGCTGGCCATGCCCTCCCCCTTCACTGGGGCTTATTTTCGGGGTAGGGCTTATATTAGGCACATGCTTAAAAACCAGACTAGGGCTTATTTTCCAGGTAGGTCCTGTTTTTGGAGAAACATAGTAGACGGGATTGTGAGGAATAGAGATTTAAACTTAGCAGGAAGATCTGGTAGGGTACCATTGGGTGAATAAAGTATTTTTCACGCCATGGTCTATCAAACTGTACTTCTGCTATACCCAGACTCCTGTACCAACATTGGGGTCAAGTGGACTTTGTTTAATTATTTTATTTCTTTGCCATATAACATTTATATTTTATTTTTTGGGATTTTTTTAAAATAATGTATTTTGCTTTTGTTTTTTGTTTTCAGCCCAGAATCACATCGTGTGAGTTGTATGGCCTTACAACATGCATGTCATAAAGTAAATATCTGCAATTAATTCCCAAAACACAAATCTTGTCACAGCTCTGATGAACATTCCTGAAATATATTTCCTGCAATGTTTGGCAATGTAGAAGTCAACTGGCAAACTGTTGCGGCAATCACTTGTTTATTTCTGATTGTCTATTCTTTACTTAGCAACAGAAATTTTGGGCTCAATTGTGGTGAAACGTCGAGGACTATATTGCTTGTCTGCTACTGAAGAAAATAAATCAAAGTGTAGCAGTTAGGACAGCAATTCAAGACATTCCCAGTAAAATTATAGTTTAAGTTTCTGACCACAAAATCAAATGGTTTGTTATAGACTGTAATATAATAGGTAAGTAGAGACTTCCAGCACATTATGTGAAAAGTAAAGGTGCTGGCATGATTGAAGAAATACCAAGCATGATTATGCTTCTTGGTATTTCCTCATAGACGCTGCATAGCAGCCACATGATTTCAGGAAAATATGTATGTCTTTGAAATATAATGCCATGCTTATCAATGCCAGTTCCTCCTTAGTTAAATATGATTCTTTTTCTGAATCTTTACAGACACTGGGCAAGCCAAGAAAACAAATGCAGCATCATATGCAGGCTCACAGATTCAGAATGCATTATCATGCATCTCAAAAACACCTTTTTTGCTTCCTATCCAGAATGCTGCATACCCTAATAATGAGCTTATTTAAAATAAAAAAGAAATGTTGGTTCCTTAATGCCACAAATGAGCCTTAAGGCTCAATAATGTCATCTAAATCATGATTTAGAGTAGGCATCGCACAGAAGGCAAATCATGCTTGGAGTTTTCAAACAAGCCTGCATCCATTTTAAATGCATACAGACTTTACAGACAATAAAATAAATTTAAGATGAAAAAACAAGCACTGCCTTTACTTTTATCATACAACATAAAGGACAAATGGTGCAAACAAGAGCATCTGAGGTCACTCAAATCTGAGATCAAATATTCAAAATCATACAAAGACATCAAAGAATGTTATAGCTAAATATACTTATCCTTGCTCAACCACTTTCATTATAAAATCTGTATGCATTTAAAAAGCATGAGCAACATTCAAATGGATGGATGTTTTGAAAAACAAAAGTAGTTCTAGTGTTTAGTTCAAGTTCTTCCTTTCCAAGGTGATAATCCTCTGCAGCTGCAATGCAGATGCTACGATCAATGAATTCAGACATCATACAAAACTCTTAGCATAAAAGAGTTAGCAAATCAACGTTTCCCAGGCTTTTACATAAACAGGTACCAATTTAGTCAAACGACAAATCTCTAGAAGTGTAAAGTGTGTGGTTTTACATAATCTTTAAATTTTGCTTAGAAAGGTATTAAGGATTTAAAAAAATATACCTGAGAAAATATAAGAGCTCTGATGCATAAAGGCCTTAAAATATTCTTTGGACATAATTCTGATTTCAATAAATGAAATGGAGCTTTAATATTAAAGCTTACACAAATGTCAGATATTATTCAAATATAGGCACAGGGACATCAACAGTATTTATTTAAAATACTTTCATCATGGAAACCTAATTTATGAGAATAGTATTTTCCCAAGAAAAATAACATCAGAATACTCTGAATACTAATACAAAAAAAGCTCAGCACATCCAAACCAGTCTTTAGGTCTGTAAGTCTTAAGTTTGTTTATTTAGTGAACACTGCTATCCATTTTTAGATCAGATTTGTTCTTGTCATTCTTCACTGAATAGATGAAATAGGTTAAGGTATCCTTTTCATTCACTGGAATAGTCCGAAAATGACATCCAATTATCTAGAGAGGAAAAAAAAAGTATTTGTCTATATATTGAAAAAAAAATATTGGACAAGGGTCTCAGAAGTAAGCCAAGTAATAATAATTTATTAAAATGTTAAGGAATTCATGCAAGAATGGAAGTATTAAGATACCAGTCTTCTTGAAAAGTACATTAAAAAATAATAACATAATTATTATGCTTTGATTAAGGAATAATAAAAAAACTAATATACCCATTATACCATCATGTATCTTAAATGAAACGGTGCAATATATTAAAGACTAACTTATCAAAGTAATCTGTAAAAATAAGTTTAATACATTGCCAAATATGGACTAATTTCTCTATAATATTTTGGAACACTTGAGAATTCAACTACTCATAAATGCCATCCTTTTTTAGTTTGTTAAAAACTTTTCTTAGTTTGATATAGTTAAGGATCTAATATTAATTTTTTATTAATATTAATAAAAATATTTATTATGTACTATTCTTTTACACAAATTATAAAAAAACATACACTGAAATACCAAGGGTCCATACTGGAACAATTATGCATCATCACCTTGATAAGGTAGCCAAATTTTTAATTTATACCTATAGGACAAGTTTTTGCTAAACAGAATGAAGAACTCGAGAAGTTTTCTAAATTTTCAAAATATCCTCAAGATACACAAAAAGTAAGCTTGATTCAGTCAAATGTTCTTGATCACCCTTTTGGGCACCAGGGATTGGTTCTGTGGAGAGAGATTTTTCCGCAGACCAGTGGGAGCGTGGTTCGTGTGCTGCCTGCATCCTGCAGATGGGCCTTCGCTTGTTTGCAAGGACCAGTTTCTGGCATGCTGTGGACGGGTGCTGGTTCATGGACAGGGACTTGTGGACCCCTGTTCTTGATGAAAACCAGAAGTACTGTTTCATATTATATCTGTGCTGTTTGAATACTACAATTTATCAGTTTCCTTTAAGAGGCGCAGTGGTTTAATGACATTGGAGATGATCTCCACCCCAGTGGTTTGAGTCCTAGCACTGAATGTCGGGGTAAGCTCCCGTCACTCGCATCAGCTAACCTGCTAACAGTTTGAAAGCATGTTCTATGCAAGTAGATAAAATAGGTACCACTTCAGTGGGGGAAATGAGCTGGTGCTCCATGCAAGCAGTCAGATTCCTATCCTCTGAACCTTCCTGGTTGCGGGTGCCCGTTGGCGAGGCAGTTCTAGGAGGGAGTGGGCCTGCTGCAGGAAGAGCTACTGGTCCTTTTTTCTGGTATGAAGCCAGCTTGCCCTCTTGTGGTGTGCTTGAGAAGTGTGTGAGCATTTCCTACAACAGAGCTGGTACATTGGCAGCCAAACTACCACTCTGCAATAGCGTTATGGTCTCCTGGCTAATGTAACACCACCATATGCTAATAATAATAATAATAACAAGTTATTTTTTACATATATTCCATTATCAACAACAACAAGTAGTAGTAGTTTCTTTCATAATATCCCTGTTAAATTTGGTGATATAACCTATTCTAATAATTATACTTAGCCTATTAAACTATTTTAATAACTCTATTTCTTCCAATTCTCTATATGTATTCATTCGTTCATTCGTTCATTCGTTCATTCATTCATTCATTCATTCATTCATTCATTCATTCATTCATTCATTCATTCATTCATTCATTCATTCATTCATTTTACATAGCTACCCATCTCTCCATTATGATCTAGGTGGATAAAAGCATAAAAATATTTTAAAAACCCAAACAAATCAGCAATATACACATAATATAAGCAAGCCGGACTAATTCTGTTTCATTTCTCCTTAATTCAGTTTTAAGACATCTGAAAATGGATAGCCAATACTCTCCAAATGTAGCTGGCCAATACCTGTAGTTCCCGCCCCCCCCCCAAAATCTCTTTTCTGATAATTTCCAGGCCTAGATTGCTTTTCCATTGTTTCTACTGTTCTACTTTTTCATTGTTGTAACATTATAGGCCAACATTTATCAATGAGTTTTCTACCATGTCCTCAAGTTGTCTTTCTAGGAGTTAAATCCACTTCAGATTCTAGCCATGTTTATTTATGAAAAGTTATAATTGCTTGCTTCCATGCTTTTCATTTTTGCAACTATACCAGTAAATGAAGACATCATGTTTTCAACTTAGAATTTACCTCTGCAAGTTCTTCATAATCTACATAGTATTTTATTCCATTGTATTTATAATACATTAATTTGAGCTTCATTTAACAAAACTAAAGGTCTTTTGAAATGGCCAGTCTTGAACCACTTTCTAAAAAGCTCAAAGGAAAGTTATTTCTTAAGTGGGGGGGTTACCCAAAGGACATTTCCTTGCACCTGCACTTGATGCATAACTTCAAAAAGTGGAAACTTAGAGGAGAGCCTTTTGTACAGACTTCAACCCCAGGCAAGTATAGACGAGAAAGATGTGGTACCAACATATGTCAAAGCAATAGACTCTTCTTCCACCCAAACCTGGCCAGGTAAACTTATTGTTATCAGATGTTTTCCCTAACCTTGTTGGAAAACCATATAGACCTCAACATGAAGGAATAGCAAAGATTTGCAGAAATAGAACTTGGAGGGAGATATAAGCAATCATTGGGACAAAAAGAAGCCCTCAGAATTAAAACATTTAAAATCTACAGTACAATTCAGAAAAACTATGTATTATGGCACATTTAATTTTTTGTACTCAAAACAAAAAATAAAGTTCCACTTACTTCAACAAGTTGTGCTTTATTAAGTCCGGGTCTGGTCTGTAATTTGAAGTGCCTTTTGTATCTTCTTAGTGTGTTTACTTGCAGCTGAAACAGATCAACCTAAAAAGGAAGAAACATGGTTCTTAAACCTGACAGTTAATTGTCAACCTGTTTTATCTTGCAAATATTGTGTGAAATTTTGAACAATGTTGTCTTCGTTTTGTAATGTATAGCAGGATGGTGCCACTGGAACTCTTTGGTTAAGGATGGTACATGTTTTACACCAATGAAAGGTCCCAATTTCAATCTCCAGAAACTGTTTTAAAATATCTCAAGTTAGGGGCACTGGAGAGTAGTGCCACAAATCCACAAAGCTGCTATTAGAGTAGGCTACAAAACAATGAGTTTCGCATGGTAAAGTTAACTATCTCATTCTAGTAATGAGTTTAAAGTACAGCAAAACATCTATGCTGACCAAAACCTAAAATAACCACCATTCTTTATTTATCATATAAACTGAGATGGATAAATGATGTTCCAGATGTTATTGAAATACAGCTCTATACATTTCAAAGTCATAATTCATGTTTTACTGGCATTTATATTTTCTTACCTAAAATCATTTATTCTTAGAAGTAAACCTTATAACCTTGGAGTTATTTGACATAGACTGTCTGGAATCAGAATTAGGCAAAAATTGGGATGGATATAAATCTAATAAAAAATGAATCATATTTAGCACTAAATGAGATGCAACAAATATCTAAGCCACCAAGTGTTTGAACAAAGTATTGCTTTCGTATCACATATGAATTATGCAGAGACTAATTCTGAGGGGAAAAAATGAATCTACCTCTGGAGTGTCGATGTCTTGCACTGGTGAATCACCATCATCATCACTGCCTTTTCTCTTTCTTCTGTTTCTGACACTCTGAATTAAGTTTTTGTGGAAATCACAAATATAAAGATGTCTTGCCTGAAAGTTTAGAGAGATAGTTGAACATGCATCTCTGTAACATTTTTTGTAGTCATAATTCACATGCAAATGATTTTATTAATATATAGTAAGCAAAGCAATATTACTCACTAACCCATCTGATTGCACTAGTTGATGTAAGAGGAAATTTGGTACCTTGGTTACTGCAGTACATCATGACTTAGCAAATGTTTTTTAACCTTAACTTAATCCTACTAGCTAAGTAAACTTCAAAGAAAATGAAGTGATACTGTGTTCATGTATATACAAAATGTACAAACAGGAAAACGACAATTGTACAAAAAAAGAAATGTTCAATTCTCAAACAGCTCGGCAATTTTACTTTCCTTCTAATATGTTTTAGAATATTAAATTGCAAAAGTAAAATTTCTGACTGTTTTCTATGCAAAATAGATACTTTGGATTGAACATTGAGTAACAAAAAAGCTATAAAGTGATAATTGCCACTTTAAGGGAAAAAAGTATGGGTAATTTAATGATGCATACACAATATTAGAATAATTTCTACCACAGAAATAAGTTGTTTCAGGAAAAAATGTCCACTTCAGTAAAGAACTAAAGAGTTTGGCAATAGATGCAATAAAATACAGCATATTTTATTGGCACTCACAACTATAGGGATCAATATGATATTTACTAAAAGAATATTGAAGAGCCTCAAAGCCCACAAGGTTACAGGTTATATATTCTCTGAAATAATACAAAGGACTTACAAAAACTGAGTGAATGATAACATGATTTTATACCAGGAATATAGAATCTGATAACATGGGTTGACCTCACAAGACCCATACACTTAAGTTTTGCTCTTCTAAGGAAGCTCCCGACCTTTCTACTGATATTAGCACCTTATAAATTAGACAGTCCTTTAATGTTTGACTTCCTTCCTACTATGGAAAAGACAATAAGTTGGTTTTTGTTTTTGTTATCTACTTCCGTTCAATAGTCATCAGACAGTTCCAGTTTGCCTCATTTCATATACACTTCAGGATCATATGTACAGATAGAATATTATTCTATCTGTACATTCATCAATTTTCTTTTCCCTCCTTTGGTGGACAATACAGTGGATAGAGACCAGAATGACAACAGACAGACTATCCTGGAGTCTTACAGTTGACATCAGGAATTACAAACCATACAAGAAGTTCCACAACAAGACAGTCCACACATTATCCATACATATATAAGCATTTTATCAGAAAGAAGAAAAATCCAATAAACAAATATTCGTTATCCACTAGGTATTATATGACAGTAATTTATGTTCTAGGACCTTCTACTTATTTCTTCCAAAGTGTGTGATTGTGAATCAACGCAATGTTAGTTTGCATATGGGTATGCTGACTAATCCAAAGCAACATGAAAAATGCACTAATTTTCATACTGCACTTCCAGTATGGTATAAAAGCCCCCACAAAGTACTAGAATGGATAAGCATTACACATCTAACTATATTTATTTGTTTTACAGAACATAATAATGCTTCCTGTCAAGAAAGTATCTAGCAGTGTACAATAAAGTAACAATTCTAAATCCATTTGCTAAGGACAGAGTATCTCACTGAATTCTAATTTTCTAGTAAAAATAAATATTCTAGTTGTGCTATTAATCCACTAAGGATCACACTGGAAGAGTTTATTATTATCTTTGTTTTGGTTTAGGAATAAGTAGCATGCTTGGCAAGCAGTAAGATCACATACACCCCCCCCCCCAAATGTGAATCTTCAAGCGATTTCTCAAATTAATCATTGCAAACACTGCCAACATTTAACAACACTCTTTAATTCCATCAATACCGATAACGAGACATATCCCAGACTTGTTCTTTCCAGTAAAAAAAATCACAAGTATCCGCTCTACGTTAGGGAGGTAGAACCTGACAGACGTTTACTGTCTGGATTACGTGCTTCGAGTTTAGGAATGTCTCGCACTAAAGGGGTTTTTCTCATTCTTTTGTTTAGCAACGTATGCAGAAGCGACGAATACCGTATAGTTTGGAGCATTTTGTATTTTAAAAAGAAAGGTTTTCTAAGAGCTTGATGGCTGCCAAAAGGAAGACGACAGAGTGGCAAAATGGGACGTGCAACGCTGCAGCACGAGGCGGAGCAGTCAAATACTGTCCTCTCCAGGGGGAAACAAATTCAGTGCTTCATGTAACACATATGCACACCAACGATCGGTACGAACAGCGACAAACAATATTTGCAATTTCTTGCCTAGAGCCCTTCACACGACTTTATGCTAATTTCCACCACCATGTTCAAGGGGAAAGAATGAGATGAAGACAGACAAAAGCATAAAAGAGCAACAAGAGAAGCTACTTCCAACCACTCACAAAGGCCAGTAGCTGAGGCTGCTCGGCTTTTGCAGCGTCAGCCCACAGCCAACTAAACAGCAAGAGCAAACACAAACAGAAACCTTCAAAGATCTGCAAGGAAGAAGAGAAAAATCAGATAAATCGCCACTGTCAAGTCTTTCCCAGGTCTAAAGCCTTCTCCATGCAAATAAATATTTAATACATAACTCCTAATATAGACAAAACACAGGTCGCCACAAAAAGCTGGAATGGGCTGTAAGAAAAGGGCAAATTTTCCTCATTCAATAAAGCTGTTTTTCCAGAGAGAGAAAGCCAGCCAAACCATGCCAAAATGAAAGGAACTAGAAACCAACACAACCAGACCACAGAACCTTTGGCTTATCCGGAAAAGCATCTTTCCCATTCATTCCCCGTAGTCGGTTCGCTTTTGTCTTCTTTACCGTAACCACCACCGCTGAGGTTATATGGGGCTGGCGATGGCGGCTTTGAGGGATAATCCCAAGTCAACCAAAGCCAGGAGCTCCCCGCAGATTTAAGACACTTACACTTTTGTCCAGCTCGATCTTCACCTTCTTCTGCGATATGCTCTTCTGGATCCGCTTGCTGAAGCTAGCGTTGCCCGCAGCTCGGTTACATCTCTCGCCCTCCTCCCGTAAGCAGCATAACTGCCCAGCACCGGGTCCTGCAGTCCCAAGGGGACCGGCTGAGCCCGCGGCTGTCGCAGCAGCAGCCGACGAAGTCGCTCCCAGCCCGGCCGTCGGCTGCGGAAGGGGTGGCGGGGGCGGCAGGACTTCCACCGCGGCGGCGGCGTTAGCTACAACGGCCGGGACGGCGGCGGCTTCTCCCCCGCCGCGGGTCACTTCCTCGGGGCCAAAGCCGTTCATCGCCCGCCTGCTTAAGGTGCGGGCTTGCTCCGGTAAGACTAACCCACTGAAGTAAAGTAACTCAACTGGGCGGCGTTCCTGCTACTGACGCTCCCCCACCCCTCCTTCCAGACACCGCCTCCGTCTCCTTTTGTCAGGAGGGGATCGGAGGAAGGCCACTCGGCCTCTTGCAGTCCTTTGGGCTCTTGCAGTCCTCTCGCAATGCCAAGGGGCAAGGGCTACACGGCAATGTGGAAAAGACAAAGTCGGACACGCCCCGAGTCCTGTAGATGAGCGTGGTACAAAATGCCCGTTCCTCTTGCTCCCAAGACTGACACTGAGGGGAGAACGAGAAACGCCACCTTCCCGCCTCCTTTCTGTAAAAAGCAAAGCCCAGCCTTTTCCCTAAAGCAGCCGCGGCTCCAGAATCTTGCCTCCCCGAAGTAATTAAAATCCCGTCTCCTTCCTTGGTAAAGCTACGGGCAGGTCAACTCCGTTTGCTCCTTTCCGCACTCTTTTTCAACCTGCTGTAGACTTTTCGGTTGTTTCCAAATTGCAATAGCAACAACCTGCCCCAGTGCTGTTTTTCTCCTCCGCCTTTCCTCATCTTCCCCGGGGCTTCTCGGGAAAAGTAGTTTTCCCGTCTCGCCTTCCATTAAAGGAGCGAGAGTACGGACTACAAATCCCAAAATGCACCTCTGGCGTTAAGCAGGACTGTATTTACAAAGCGATCGAACGCGGCGGCTTAGCGTGCGCAAGCCATTTTACTGGCTGTGGCGAGCATCCTTCGGAAAGGCGGCGAATGAGGGACCTCTCTTCTTTCCTGTCGTCTTACTAGGCGGAAGCACGAAAACAAGATCGCCTTCGACTTATTACACTGGAATGGCTATGGAAAGGTCTTACGCTGCAGTACGCGCATTACCACGTACTATGTCTATCTAACTGACGTTTGTTAGAGGACACCTGGTTAGAAGGGGCGGCGCTTTGTGCAGCCGTTGATGTTTGAAATCTGTACTGACGGTTTCGGGAGGGGGAAAATAGAGCCGTTGCTTTGTCGCCTTTTGCTGCAGTCTGTCTCCTGGAAGCAATAAAGCGCGGCGCTTGCAGTTGCTTTTCTCCATGACTGAGCAGATCTCCAACTTGCTGCATTTTCTAGAAGCGCCTTTAAAAGCGTGACTCTTTCAGCTTGGTGTAGACTTCGCTCAAGACGGTTTTGTGCGAAGCCTTTTCTCTGTTCAAGAGTAGGTAGTCTTGTAGAAAATATTCTAGCAACAGGCGAATTTAGTAGAATATTTCCTCCCTACAGGCAAAATACAAATCATTTGAATAAGAAAATACGGCCATTATTCAACTAAATAACTTTCAAGGTAGTTCATAAATTTTAATAATGATTTTATTAACACTAATTTTAATGTAGCGCAGTACATACTTTCTAAAATGTATTTTCTAATAGCTATACTAAAGACATGTGAAATAAGTATGTAGAATGAAAAAAGAAAAACCAACATCAGGCAGCAATAGGGTTGTCTCTATTCAGTCATGTCTGACTCTTGATTCTAAGGATCAAGTCTCCATATCTTATGATCTTGCATTGCTTTGAGTTTTTCTATGCTTTGGCTGATGTCAGCTTTGATGGTGTCCAGACAGCATGTTCTCTGACGGCCTGCTTTCCTTTTACCACTAACTCTTCCAAACAATTGATTTCTCCAGTGACTTCCCCCATATGACATGCCATTGCTGCGTAGCAGTGTTAATTTGAAATACTTGTAACTTAGTACTTTAGGCTTCATTATTAGCTTTTCAATAAAGGTGATGTTAGCATTTTAGCATGACTTCTTTTGAAACTTGTTTTCCTTTAAGCCAACACCATTTTTTTTTAATGTGCAGGAACTAACCTTTTCAGATACTAAACAATAGGGAGTATATGTTATGTAGATTTGAGCCTCTTTAATAAACTTTAATTTTGCCTGAAATACTTGTAACTGATGGCAGCAAAAGAGAATGAAAAAGCCACTTTGCAGGGATTGGATTTTAGGACTAGGTTCAGCTCCATGTCAACTGGGATGCCTGAGTTTTAAAAGGCAACATAACATTGTGATCAGGAAATCCCTCTGGATAAAAGATAGTTTTAAAGTTCTTAAAAACTACAGAACTTGTATTGGCAAGATGGTTAAAAATCCAATAAAAATTAGGGAAGAGGAAAAAATATTTGCTACTGGTAGTACTACAGTTACAATGCAGAATTATTCATTCAATAACTTACTATATTGAGCAGATCTGGAATTGAAAAATGGTCACCATGGCAGGACTTAACTTTAAACATTAGTATGTTAGCACATGCCTTGCCATATCTAACAAGAATGTCAGTTAATTATCAAGTGCTAGATGATAAAATATTTAAAACTGGAAATAGCAATGATACCTTTTCTACCATTGTGATGTTTTTTTCCTGTTTAAAATATAGAGGCTTCCAAATTGTAAACATTACTTTTAGAAGACTTATAGTACATAGAGATCTTGTATTAGTAGATGCTTTCTCAAAATATCATTTTTCTTTTGCACTGTAATGGAGCTACAATTGACCAGGGATTCTATAAAAATATGGTTGGAAGAAAGAACGAAATAATTATTCTCCATTGCTGGAAATAAATATTGTGAAAGTATTCTACACAAATAAAGACTTTGAAGTGAAAGAAGACATAAGGCTTGTTTGTGAATTACAAAAGCTTAATAGAGATAAGATCAAAGAACATTATTGAAAGTTCCAAATTGTATAAAAGTTTTCATTGGAGTCTGATTTTAGTCTTATTACAGTTGCCATATTCTTTGCATTTTGGAAACTAAACTTGCACTTCTAAAACAGTTTACTATAGATGAATCTACTATCCAACTTAACTTTTAGGCCTAGGTGTCCTGGGAAAAAATATGTGTTTAAGCATTGTAGTATGGAAATTTAAATATGTACATTTTGACTCTAAATGTTTACTTAGAAGTTCACTTTTACTAAAACCTATTCATAGATATCTATTGCACCCTATATATACAAAACATTTTAGTCAGAAATAAGATTGTTTTAAGAGCAAATCCAAGGAGAGAAAAAGTTAATCAACTAAGGACTGTATTATTTAATTTTGAATACAGATAAATTTAGAAATATTTTTCTATTAAGCAGGCAACGAGAAGGTAAGAAGCAGTGACCCAAATTGATCTTCAGGAACTGAAAATCATTCCAGCAAAGAACAATTCCAGGAAACAGTTTTGCACAAGAAGTGTAGTACTATTTCTAAGACAGAGATCCCCAACCCCTGGGCTGCAGATTGGTACTGGTCTGCAGTCTGTTGGGAACCAGGCCGTGCAAGCGAGCAAAGTTTTATCTGCGCATGTGGTATCTAGATAGCATGCGAAACCATGCCCTCCTGGTCTGGTCCCTGAGCCCAAAAGATTGCGGGCTGCTGCTCTAAGAGATCCCTTGACAATAAAAAGACCCTTGGAGTCTTCCCAAAATGGCATCTTGAATCAGCAGGAATTTTTTTCCCTGCTGACAACAATTGGTTTTGTTGCCAAAGCTGGTTCGTTTGGTGGCACGCTTGCCAGATTTGAACAGCAGCTATTAGGAATGATTCAAGATGACCCTTGGACAAGTGGACCTACAAGTGGAACAATTCTGAGGGGAACAGTCAGAGGGTGAGTCTCCCATCTTTCCTTCTAGCTATCTGCTGTTTTAAGAACAGCTGTTGTTTTAAAGGCAGTTTTGATTTTTTTTCTTTTTTTTTTTAACCTTCAAGTGTTAATGGGTGAATGCTGATTTAGTTTAACCCTCTGCTGGATTTTAAAAGTTTTTAATATATTTTTTTAAAATTATATTAATAGCTCCTATAAATCACTTCCACTTTTTCCACATGGAAGACATGGTAAGCTTTGGGTAGTGAAAGAGATCTGATTTGATTTACATCTAACTTTCACTACTAAAATTTCGTATTTTATAATCTTTTTTTTTTAAAAAAAACAATGTAATTTTTGATGAGAATCCCCTTTTTTTGCTGGAAAACCTCAATGTTTATTGAGGCTAGTCTGCTACGGAGTTTTTCTTGTCTGAGAGGAGGAGTTTATGACCTGCCAAAAAAGTTTCAGCTGTGAAAAGTTTAACTGAAGTGCTTTAGACTATATCAAAATACAGTCAAAATGCAAGCCATACATAAAGCTAAAGCTTATTGGGAAAGCTGAGCAGAAAGAATATTTTTCAATTTACAAATACAACTTAAAAATTTGTATAAAAAGCTTAATAAATTTTAAACCAACTAGAAAATAGTAACTAGACCCAAGTAACAGCAGTACAAGATCTACAGTCTGACGGATTGGAATGTAATTTATTGCTGAAAGACCTGAAAGATGAGCTGGCCTTGGAAAATGCAAGTTGGCAAGGGGACTCTGGGAAAAGTTTGGATTTTAAAGACCAGTTATGAACTCGACTTTTTCAAGAAGATTGAAGGAGATTGGGGAATAGATTTATCATATCCAAATGGAAAACAAATGTTAAGTGATGTTACATTACAATTTACAGAAGACTTATTTTGTACAACAAATGCTGTGGAGATATACACAACAGGAACTTATGACTTCTGGGAAATAAAATCCAATTGTTAGGAAAGATCCCAATTAATATTTTAAGGAAAAGTCTCATTATTAAGAATCATTTGAGGATATTTGATCCCGGATGGACTAGAGACAATGACTGTGGTGACTTAAGGTAAACTAGAAGCTGTTGTGAATTTTCTACATGTGAAATACTATAAATAGACTGTTAACAGAGGAAGTTCAATTTAGTTGTTGGTTTTACCTGTTAACTATGTTTCCATATAGTAGATAGATGTCAGACTAACTGGGTAGGGTAAATATTGTTCTAGAAATCTGTAAGTTGTGTGCCTGCTTTATTTATTTATTTATTTTGCAAAATTTGTATGCTGCCCAACTCCCGAAGGACTCTGGGCGGCTCACAGTATATAAAAAAAGACAACATTTATCTTTGTAGCATATCAGTATTTCAACTAGTCGGACAATTATGTCTGTTTTATTTTTTTATTTTATACACACTTTTTGCGTAGTCTTGTTTAGTTGTGTTTTGTATATTTTTTTGGAGTTTGTATTTTAATGTTTTGAATAAAAATAAAAATATTGTGAAAATAAAAGAAACTGTGCTGTTAATATTAAAAATGGAAAAAAGAGGGAAAGAGAATCTGACAAAAGTTTTTCTTTCCTATATTTACTGCTCAATTATCAGCATGAGATATAGTATAAAGAAAGCAAAACAACTGCAATAAAGTGAATGTAGTACAACGAACACTAATTTAATTTACAGGTGTCAGGGTTCCAAGTAACAGCCCATAGGAAATCAAAGCTCCAAGGCAGGGTTTCTCAAAGTATAGATTTATTAGGCATGTCATATTGGCACAGCTGGTGAAAACCCGAATCTGAAGTCCCCCGGGTTTTCCCCACCCAGTTCAAAATCCAAAGTTCTTCTCCCCCCCCCCATCACACACAACCATCACATGCCCCAATCAGGTCTCTCTCCATCCCGGATGCCTCCCATCCACACCCCTCCAGGTGCTGGTGAGAGTGTCCTTGGTTCCCAGAAGAAAGAACGTTATTTGGCTACATATTTCTCCAGTTATCTCTACTCCACCCTCCCTTTCCCACAGCTCCATCCACCCTCGCTGTGGCAACCCTGAAGATGCTCAAAGATGGCTCCAGGGTTGACAACAGGTACTGCTGATTTTGAGTTAATGAAAACCAGTGCTTTCTCAAAATCCAAAACAGTTAATCAATTGAAAGTGACTGAATGTAAGGTATGTAAAGAGAGAGACATCTCTATTGCAGCACAATTTTGCCATGCACAAGGATGACAGCGCATATATTGTTAACTGAACAATAAACTAAACTGTTGAAAAGTGCTATTTATCAGCACTTTGTCTTTTACATTAACTATATAATAACTAAGAATTTTATTCGCATTTGCAGAATATTTGGACAAAATAATTTATCAACAACAACCCCGCCCAATCACAGCAGCAGTTTCTCCCTTATTTCGTATTGATAGCTGAATCTGGTTCATCAAAATAAAAAAAATATATAGTATCTAATCTAAATGTAATACAGGTAGTCCTTGACTTACAACAGTTAATTTAGTTACCGTTCAAAGTTACAACAGTACTGAAAAAAGTGACTTATGACCATTTTTTACACTTAGGACCGTTGCAGCATTCCTATGGTCACGTGATCAAAGTAAGTCGCTTGGCAACTGGTTCATATTTATGATGGCTGCAGTGTCCAGGGGCCATGTGATCACCTTTTGCAACCTTCTGACAAGCAACGTGAATGGGGAAACCAGATTCACTTAACAACCTTGTCACTAACTTAACAACTGCAGTGATTCACTTAACAACTGTGGCAAGAAAGTAATAAAATGGGGCAAAACTCACTTAACAAATATCTCACTTAGCAACATAAATTTTGGGCTTAATTGTGGTTGTAAGCAACGTTCCCTCTAACAAGGGAAATCGCTGCGCGGCAGTTTGAAACTGCTGCGCGGCGATTCCCTGTCACGTGCGCGGCCACGCAGCAACGTTCCCTCTGACATGGGAAATCGCTGCGCGGCAGTTCAAAACTGCTGCGCGGCAATTCCCTGTGACGTGCGCGGCCGCGCGGCCGCGCACCTTAGAGGGAACAGTGGTTGTAAGTCGAGGACTACCTGAATCAAAAATAAAAGTATAGTATTTAATGTAATCATTAAATCTTTTTCCTCCAGAGCCATTAAACTAGAAATTGCTTGTCTATGACTGGATAGGCACTTTTTTGCTGCACTTTATATAAAAGATAATTTAATGCAGTAATTCTGGCAATGCAATTTCTGGTAAAACACTGTAATCTTTTTGACTGGAGTTTTCTCTCAACTGTCTAGTAGTACATATATTCCATTATTCACAGAGACTGTTGCCTGAAAACACTCAAGAGAGCCTAGCAGAAATAAAAGGCATGGAAGAAATTTTTTAAAAAGTCAATATATTCTTAGTCACAGAAATTCACTGGATTACTTTGGGTCAGTCACTTTTAGCACAACCTGTCTTCAGGACTGTTGAAAGGAAAAGTAGGAACTCTTAAAAAGACTAAATATAAATCTAACGAATGGTAGAAAAATAAAGATTGCAATAGCTTTGTCCCGGCATTTGCAACTATTACCCTGTTTCCCCCAAAATAATGTCCTATTTTGTTTAACAGAACTTTCTCTAGAGTTGCAGTAGAATCTTTACACAGCATAATAACCATGAACAAAGGCAATGCAATACCAGTATCTTATATATGGTATACTTTCATAATCTAAAAGATAATTGGGATGCCCCTGAGCAGAATACAGTAGGGAAAAATCCTACCAGTACAAATTCTTATTTGATGAGGAAAAGAAACATGTTAACTGTGGTTACTTTGAAAAATTATTAAGGTGAAGGAAACATCCTCGGTCTAATTTGGCAACTACTATTTGAACAGAATCATTCTAGATAGCAATGTCTTTTAAGGGCTTAGCAACGTTGAGTCTTTTACCCTGCTTTAGTCACATTCATACTGTAGCTATAAATAACATAGACCAATGTATACATTAGTAGTGAGGGTATACTTATTCTGATTACCTTCAGAACTAGCATAGATATTATAAGAAAATGTCAACAACTGCAGTAGTTCCGAAAAGTGGCAAGCATGATTCCTCAAACATTTCTCCCAAGTATTTTCTAGTTGTCAACTTAATATATGAAGAACTAGATTTAATTCCTAGATGGTTTTTGTTTTAAAGATTTGTTGGTATTGTACCACATCAAATAGAACAGAAGAGATTGGATAGCAATCAGGTATTTTGAAAAACATATAAATATATAACACAAATTTGTATGAAAACACAACTGAGACACATTTAAAAGCCATGATTTGATAATTTTTGATGAACCAGAAGCAAAATTCAGGTTTTCAGAATATAAACCTGTTCTCATTGCCTAATGAAATTATCATAAATCTTGTATTTAATCCATGTTTTCTCATGATTTCCTCAGATCTTCTATAGAGATGTGTATGTGAAACAAAACAGTTATATATTGAATGAGTCTAGTTCTCCATATTAAATACTTTTTGGACCATGAACACCACAGTGTTTCTGGCAATGAATGAAGTCAGCCAATAAAGCCATGCTTCAGATTTGAAGGTAAAGAGATGCTTCTGAGCTTGCACAAGTATGCATATAGTACCTGTCTGCAACTCCCTAAACATCAGTTCCTGGGATTGTGTAGCAAATAGAGAGGGTAGCCATACAATTTTGGGGAAAGAGGCATTTGCTTTAACCGGTACCACATGAGTAATTGCATTTTTGAAGCAACTGTTTGCCTTTTTCCAATCTTACAATATTGTACCTTTTCAGAAAAGAGGGGTAGAAGGAGATTAGCAAAGTACATGAAATAATCTATATCCATACATGGGAAATCCCTACAGCAAAGATGAATGTTAATTACAAGTAGAGTCACCTCTTGATGAGATGAGTATCATATAAATTTAATAAAATAAGTCAACATGGATTTTTCAAGAACAAATCTTAATACCTTATTCTTTTTCTATTGGGCAGTTTTAACAGACATACACAAAGCTCAGCAAAACATTTAGCAAAATATCCCATGACATGTTGATTATTAAATTAAGTTTAGTATGAGGTGGATGGCATACTGCTTAAGAGGTTACATTGTTGACTTGGAAAAATTGTATTCAAAGAATTCTCACTAATACTTCCTCAACACATTGAAAAGTAGTATTAAGTGGTATGTTCGAAAGACTATTCCTGGTTCCTATAAGCTTCAATACTTTTATTAGTGATTTGGATGAAACAGTAGAAGGAATGCTCATCAAACAACAAATGACTCCAAATTATTTGGGATAGCTAATATCTTCTAATGCAAAGATGATATTAAAGTGATTTTGATAGGTTATAGAAATAGAAATGGCAGGTTATCATCGGAATCATCTGAAAGTAACAAAATAAAATTTAATCATGAAAAGTGTAGACTTTTTTCTTAAGAGATAGAAATACAATGCAAGGGTATAGGACAATAACCAAAAAAAAAACATGTTTTCATATATAACATGTTCCAAACTGAATATAAGCCAGTAGTATGATACTGCTGCAAAAGCTGTATTAAGTGCCATGCTACAGAAATTACTTGTTCCACTTCATTTTTGCTTTGATCAATTTCCTTCTTAAAGTACAATGGCCCTTTCTGAGCATCATGCTTTAATACATCCAGAGGAAATGCAACAGGATCAGAAACAGCAATGAATATGATAAGGGAAAATGAAATCCTATGAACTGACACTAAAGGATACAGGTGTGTTTAACCATGCTTAACATGAATGGGATTGTGATAAGAATCAAATTGCACAGATCAGTAGTTGTTTTCTTATGCTAGGTAGCACACAGTATAATGAATACAGGTAGTCTTCGGCTTATGCCCGCAATTGAGTCCAAAATTTCTGTTGCTAAGTGAGACATTTGTTAAGTGAGTTTTGCCCCATTTTACAACCTTTCTTGCCACAGTTGTTAAGTGAATCACTGCAGTTGATAAGTTAGTAACCCAGTTAAGTGAATCCGGCTTCCCCATTGACTTTGCTTGTCAGAAAATCGCAAAAAGGGATCACATGACCTTGGGACACAGCAACAGACATAAATATGAACCAGTTGGCAAGCATTTGAATTTTGATCACATGATCATGAGGCTGCTGCAAAGGTCACAACTGAAAAAACGGTCATAAATCACGTTTTTCAGTGCCATTGTAACTTTGAACAGTCACTAAATGAACTGTTGTAAGTCAAGGACTACCTGCATGATGTTCAAGACGTTGTGATTTTTGATTTTGATTGAATAAAAATTTCCTACCACAGGGGACAGTGGAACCAATTCAAATGGAGCTGGATGTCTCATCATTGCATATGTTCAAATGGAGGCTATATAGCTGAAAGGGTTTAATCTGGCTCTTGCAGCAAATATTGACTGGATTTAAACATCTTCCGAGTCTATGACTATTTATGCTGTATCAGATTAATAATAGCAAGCCAGTAAAATTTAATATATACTTTCCATAAATAACACTTCTTTTGTAAACTGTAGAGTGGAATTGTTTTCAAACATTAATCTTACTGAGTACTTTACTAATTGGTTAGTTTTTATTTTACCTATGTTTCAAATATGCAATGAAGGAAGCCAAAATACACAGAGAAAAATATTCTTTAAAAAATAATCTGTTTTAATCTGAATGCTACATGTAAAGTCAATTTCTTTAATTTATTTCCAAGTAGCTCAATTCATGAAATTAAAGCTGAGGGATTCTTAAACATTTTTATACTTTTCTATATAAAATATAACATTGTTTTCAATTTCCAGTAAAAAAAGTTCCACTAAATGCAATTTTTAAAGCTCGTGAAAAATGTAATAGTTTATGGTTTGTTTTAATGAGCAAAACACTTTATGTAAGCAGTTGAAATTAGTGCAGATTAATTTATATTATTATTGTAATATGAATTTATATACTGTATTTTTCAGAGTATAAGACGCTCCGAAGTATAAGACGCACCTACCTTTTTTGGGGAGGAAAACAAGAAAAAAAAATCTGCCTCTACCTCTGCCTCCCAGCAATTTGCCTTCTGCAGCAAACAGTCTGTTTCAGTTTCACTTTCAGTTTCAGCAAGCCTGATTAGAACAAGGAAAAAAAAATCTGCCTCTGCCTCCCTGCAGCCTGAAACAGCTGATGGTCGGGAGGCCGATCCAACCGACAATCACCTGCTTGTGCTAATCAGGCTGTGCTGAAGCTGAAACTGGAACAGGCTGTTTGCTCTTTGCTGCAAGGAGGTAAATTGCTGGGAGGTAGAGGCCAAAGGGGGGGGCGGGGGGGGCTACATTCGGTGTATAAGACGCACCCAAATTTTCACCCTCTTTTAGGGGAGAAAAAGTGCGTCTTATATTCCGAAAAATACGGTATTTACAGACATGTGAAAAAGAAAGTACACCCTCTTTGAATTCTATGGTTTTATGTTTATAGTAAAAATCATCTAGTCCTCAGCTGTTATTAAAAGTAGATAAATACAACTTCACATGAACAACACATGACATATTACACAGTCATCATTTATTTTACAAGAAGAAAGCCAAAATGGAGAAGCCATGTGTAAAAATATAAGTATACCCTTACTGCTGCCATAAGGTGTAAAGAGGCCAAGTAGCAGCCATGGGCTGATAATCAAGTGCCCTTCATCAATTGATCATCAGCAAGTGTTAGTACCTCTATAAAAGCTGAAGTTTTAGGAGTTTGCTGGTCTCCAGCATTAAGGTTTGTGTTAACACAATGCCAAAGAATAAATAAATCATCAATGATCTTAATGGGAAGCAATTGTTGCTGCCCATAATTTGGGAAGGGTTATAAGGCCATTTCCAAACAATTTAAAGTCCATCATTCTATAGTGAGGAAGATTATTCACAAGTGGAAAACATTCAAGACAGTTGCCAATCTTCTCAGGAATAGACATCCCAGCAAATTCACTCCAAGGGCAGACCATGCAATGCTCAGAGAAATTGCAAAAAATCCAAGAGCTACATCTCAGACTCTGCAGACATGTTAAATGTTGAAGGTCATGATGGTACAAATAGAAACAAGTATGGTTTATTTGGAAGGGTTACCAGGAGAAAGCCTCTTCTCTCTAAAAAGGACATGGCAGCAAAATTGCATCTGAACAAATCACAAGACTTCTGAAACATTGGCCTTTGGAAAGATGGAACTAAAGAGATGTTTGGCCATAATGCATAATGCCACGTTCGGCAAAAACCAAACACGGCATATCAGCACAAACATCTCATACCAATTGTCAAGCACAGTGGTAGAAGGGAGATGATTTGGGTTTGTTTTGCAGCCACTGGATCTAGGCATCTTGAAGTTATTGAGTTGACCACAAACTCTTCTGTATACCAAAATATTCGAGAGTCAAATGTGAGGCCACCTATCTGACAGGTAAAGCTTGGCCGACATTGGGGTCATGCACCAGGACAATGATCCCAAGCACACCAGCAAATCTACAACAGAATGGTTGAAAAAGAAAAGAATCAAGGTGTTGCGATGGCCCAGTCAAAGTCCAGACCTCAACCTGATTGGAATGCTATGGCAGGACCTCAAGAGAACTGTGTATAAACAAATGTCCACAAATCTCAATGAACTGAAGCAAAGTTGTAAAAAAGAGTGAGCCAATTCCTTCACAACGATGTGAGAGACTGATAAAGTCAGACAGAAAACAATTACTTCAAATTATTGCTGCTAAATGTTGCTCTACAAGCTATTGGATTATAAGGTATACTTTGTTTTTCACACATGCTTCTCCATTTTTGCTTTCTTTTTGTGAAATGATGATATGTCATGTGTTGTTGTTCATCTGAGGTTGTATTTGTCTACTTTTAAGAACTGCTAAGGATCAGATGATTACTGTATCCTAATACATAAAACCATAGATCTCAAAGACAGTATACTTTCTTTTTCATATAACTGTAAAATATTGTTAGGATACAATATTAAGGATAAAAATGTCTCTAATGCAATTTGTTAAATAAAACATAAGTGATTAAAATCCCCCTATACATGTATCTCAGTAATACCTAATATTGGGCTTGTTTTATAAGGGATGCAGTTATTAACTGCACAGATTTCTTAGATAAAAGCAGCTCATATGCATAGTAAATGATTAATCTGATATACAGTATGACAGGCTATCATTTCAATCTATGCAATGAATAGTATAAAATCATTTCATGAAATCATATTTTCAATATTTATATGTACATAGAACAAAATGAAAAACGTACAGTTGTCTAATTTCATGTTCATTTTATTTCATATGGAAGGAATACAAACTGTTTTGTACACTTCACCAAGTCTATAATTATAATAAATGAATTGATTTCAGTCCTGTTCCTATTATTAATTCTGTGCTGTTGGCACAGAATATCCTAATCTGCCAAATTTCAATTCCATTTTGAAATGAGTATTGTAATGTGCACAATACTAATATTTTTCAGAATTTTAATGCAGTAAGATATTCCACAAGAACGTAAGCAAACTATTCACTTTTATAACTGACAACTGTAAATTGAAAAGTTATTTATCTCATTTTATCTGAATTTTAAAGCAAATCTAATTCTAATTCATTTATAACTTCACTGTTAATGATTCAATGCATACTTCCATGAACTGTAAATATGTACACACACAAAATGTATCCCTCTGTTCCCTTTTAATCTCAGTATAGGTGATTCTCATTCTACAGCTATTTATTTAATGATGTTTGAAGTTCTAATGATGTTGAAAAAAGTTACTTATGACCAGTCCTTGCACTTATGAACAATATACTATCCCTGTGGTCATATGATCAAAATTCAGGCAGTTGGTAACCTGCATGTATTTACAACAGTTGCAGCATCCCAGGGTCACATGACTGACATTTGTGATCTTCTCAGGGACTTCTGACAAGCAACGTCAACCGGGGAAAGCTAGTTATACAATTTAGTATTTGCAAGTTGTTGGACCTCATACACTCATTGCCTGTTTTCTCTGCCTATCCAATTTAGTTAAACACATTGATAGTAGCTTATTGTGAGATTACAAACCAGCAATTTAAACCTTAAACCTGGGTTATATTAAAACACAGCTTGAAAAGAAAGTACTTCATCAATATCTCTGTCTATATTACCTTGTCTTGTCTCCTTTCTCAGAATAGAAAACATTCTTATCTTTAATCACACAATAACTGGTAGAAGTTTTCATCCCCTATACAGTAATTCGTTTTGCTTTTTAAAACATTGCAGTATATATCAACATGTTTTAGCTGGTCTTGATTGATCCTAGGCATGACCAGGTCCGGTTAATATTTTGATGGAAACTATTTGGAATATCAAGGCCTAGACCAAAAGGTAAATTTAAAAAAAGCCAAAGAAGGTAATAACAGTTTTGTTCCTATACTACTGAAAAGTTTCATATACATGGGTGCTCTGTTGCAAAACCTTCTTGAAATATCATCCCTCTGCTGTTAATATAACACTATCTTAAAACAGTTACTATTGCTGAACTTCCAGCTATGCCAGTACTGAAGCTCTGTTTTCCATTTGTATTTCTGCCTAAAGGAATGGTGCCAATTGACAGGTAAAATTAAGAACCAATGAAGCTGGTTATTATTTATTAGGTTTATATCACACTTTTATTTTGTACAACTCAAGACAGGGTACATAATGCTCTTCCTTCCTCCCCACAATAACAACTTGTGAGATTGGGTAAGATTGATAATTAAGGCTGAAACTTTTGCATCCACAGATGACCTATAATTAGGAATAGACTCATCTCTCCAACAATAAATACTCTTATATTTAGGAGACTTGTTACACTACTCTCTGGATCCTTATTAGGGGAACTATAGCAGAGCCTATTTCTCCACTTCACTTCTAGTATTACTTCTGTGGAGCAACTTATCACTCAACTGGTGTCAAATAAGGGGTGGGGGCAGGGGTGGGTTCCGAAAATTTCCGCTACCACTCTGTGGGCGTGGATTAGGGTTACGCGCGCGCGCGCGCTCCCCCGGTGCAATTCTGTGTCCGCGCATGCTCAGTGACTATAATCTGCCCGAAACCACAGCTGAGGAGCTGATCAGCTGTGCTTCGGGCGAAGAATAAAGGACAGCCTTCACCCGGGGGCGGGTTGGAGGGCCCTTTCCAAAGCAGCAGCAGAGCACAAACAGCCCAAAACGAAAAAAAGCCGCCAAAAATGCCCGGAAAAAAATGGCGGCGCCCACGGACCGGCACCGACCAAGGCGGGTCCATGACGCCATCATGACGCCACCAGCGCCTTGCTACCGGTTCGGGCGACCCAGTACGAACCGGGAGGAACCCACCCCTGGGTGGGGGAAGCAATTTTTTATTGTTACCAGCAGGTGGCTAGCCAACGTTCAGGGCAGGGCGCAGGCGAAACTGACAATGAGCAATAGTAACAAGTGGGAAAAGCAATAAAAAAACCATTTTAAAGCAAAGAGTTTGATTTGGTTGGATGTACATAGAATAAACCAGTACATCTGATTTATGACAATGCCAAATCTATAGTACAAAACAAGACACTTCTTCAAAGACGCTCCTGTAGTGACTAGGCAAAACGGAATTCTACCGTATAAAGCAGAAAGAACGATACTATTCTTTCTCAACAATCTCATTAAATTGGAACTTTTCGAAATCCTAAAAAAATCTCAATAGAGAGGCTCATACTTCTAAGTCAACATGCATCAGATTGCCTGATGAATTGAAGTTCTGCACACACTTTTTCTAGCAATATATTTTAAAGGAATGAAAAGCAATTTTAAACAGCAATCTTATTCTTCTTATGCCATATCCATCATCGGACGTTGGCAATCATGTTGGCAATTCTATTTTTATCAACAGCCGCGTGAAAAAGTGCTGTTGAGTTTTGTCCAAACCAGTCCCTTAAATTTTTAAGCCATGTTGTTCTTTTTCTGCCTGGACCTCATTTGCCTTCAATTTTTCCTTGGAGGATTAAGTGAAGTATGCTGTATTTTTCTGGGTGTCGCATCACATGTCCAAAATATTTTAACTTTCGCTTTTTTATGGTTTTGATGATTTCCCTTGGCTTTCCCAGGCGGCAGTCTTGCCACCAACATGGGTGAAGGTCAGGGGTGGGTTCTTCCCGGTTCGGACTAGATTGCCTGAACCATTAGCGACCCGCTGGTGACGTCACGGATCCGGTTCGGTCAGTGCCGGACCGTGGGCACCACCATCTTTTTTTGGTAATTTTTTGTGAATTTTTTACTGTTCTGCTGCTTGAAAAAGGGCCCTCCCGCCCGCCCCTGGGTTTATACTGAACTTTATTCCTTCGCCTGAAGCACAGGTGATCAGCTCCTCAGCTGTGTTTCGGGCTGATTGCAGCTACTGAGCATGTGCGGAAGCCAAATTACACGAGGGAACGTGCGCGTGCGCGTGAGCGGAGCGAACGCGCACGCACAAAACATCACGATGCGAACTGGTGGGGAAGGTAAGTGGAACCCACCCCTGGTGAAGGTGACCCCAACAGGCCTCAGGGCAAAATGTCCTCATACGCATATTCCGTGCAAATGTATCTTGAAGAACATAAGAAAAAACACCCAGACTTGTCTGTCAACTTCACTGAGTTTTCCAAGAAAAACTTGGAGCAATGGTGGGTAAGAAGTGACGATTCCTCACTTGACCGAGCCCCGCCTCTGGTAAGGTGGAACTGGTGCACGGGACACTTTTAGGTGGCACCCACGTGCTTCGCAGGGAGCCGCTGTCGCTACTTTCGGCTCCAATGTTCAGCTGTTACGAAGTGGCTTGCCACTCCCCCCCTCCAGGAGTTTCCATGACTTCAGAATTAAGCGGTCAACTCAACAGTGAAGTAAAGCCCAAGTAATGCTGTCTCCCAAGCATATGATTTTAGCCATGCTGCAGAATATCTGGGGATGTGCCATTAAACTCCTGAGGCAATACATTAAATGACCGGGCTGTAGAATTAAGCACTGTATTTGAAACCTTGGTTTGAAAATGGATTAGTTTTATTTGCTTTTCTGTCTTTAATGTTAAAAATTAAAAGTACGTCTAAACTCCATTGTGAAATAACCTTCTAAACTACATGTAACAGAATAACAGTTGGAAGGGACCTTGGAGGTCTTCTAGTCCAACCCCTTGCTGAAGCAGGAAACCCTACCATTTCAGACAAATGATTGTCCAATCTCTTCTTAAAAACCTTCAGTATTGGAGCATTACTTCTGGAGGCAAGTCGGTCACAAAATATGTTGCTTCATTAAACTTCACTGTTAGTTTCTGTTCAGTGTAGGACAGAATATCTAGGTTCTTACACAGTACTACTTTATTTATTTATTTATTTCGTCAGTCATGTATTAGATAACAGATATAAGTATAAACATAATTATGGATATGAATAAAAGGGAACATTAGGACAGGGATGGTAGGCACGCTGGTGCGCTTATGCATGCCCCTTAAAGACCTCTTAGGAATGGGGTGAGGTCGACAGTAGACAGTTTAAGGGTAAAGTTTTGGGGGTTTGGGGAAGAAACCACAGAGTCAGGTAGTACATTCCAGGCATTAACGACACTGTTACTGAAGTCGTATTTTCTGCAGTCAAGTTTGGCGCGGTTTACCATAAGTTTGAATCTATTATGTGCTCGTGTATAAATCCAGAGAAGCACGCAGAACTCCTTTGCTTCTGAAATCCATTTGTTTCTGAGGAGAAGGAA
>QLTV01004297.1:5478988-5534485 GCA_003457575.1 Thermophis baileyi
CTTTACAAAAGTCTATGTAAATTGCGTCTATTGCTTTACCCTGATCGAGTTGTGTAGTCCATATGTTTTTGCAGTGTAGGAGTTGCAGATTACAGGATAATTTTTTCATGAAACCAAATTGTTTGTTAGAAACTAGGTTGTTAGTTTATAGGTGGCGGGTAATGGATTGGTTTATGATTGATTCCATGACTTTGCAGGTGATGCAACATAATGAGATTGGTCTGTAATTTTCAACTAGACTGGGGCCACCCTTTTTGAAGATGGGGATTACTGTGGCTAGTGACCATAAGTTAGGCAAGGAGGTGGTTCTGAAAGATACTGTATTTCATAAATTATGCTAAGAGGTTCTGCTATGGTGGTTGAGAGCTTTTTTAAGAAGTAGGCACATAATCCATCAGGGCCAATAGATAGAGATGGTTTTAGGTTGCATAATGCCTTTTCAACGGCATCTTCTGTGAAATCGACATGTAGATCGTTGAGATTAGTTGTGGTACGATTGGGAAATGTGGGGCATGATCCATTGCTGTTTACAAAGACTGAACCGAAGAATGTGTTGAAGAGGTTGACCTTAACGGTTTCATCATTACAGTCTTTCCCGTTTGGCCCTTTTAGTGGTAGGATGGATCTTGAGTCTTGCACGGGAGCTTTTAAAATTCCATCTTTACAGCATCTAAGGGCATTAAGAAAGAAATCACAAAAAGAAAGTTGGGATATCTGTTTCCATATGTCTTCCAGCTATTTCCTACTGAAGGGAATCTGTATTCTGTTAAATTTCTGACTATTATGGTTCTGGACCTGGTTTTGTATAGTTGCAAAATATTGATGAATCCTTTTTGACTCTGCTACTTGTAAGTTACTCTTCATTTTTATGGCTGCTAAGAATGTAAGTTGCATTTTTTGAACAACTGATTCAGATTGGCAAGCTCGCTACATTCAGTTCTGTTTTTAGGAAGAAGAGGTAATGGGGAGACTTGTGTTTATGATTAAACAACTTGTTAGATTTATACCAAGTTTTCATTTAGGAGCTCAGGTTGCATATATAGTCTTATTTCCCCCCCCTCACAACTGTATGTGGTAGCTTGGAGTCAGTGACTCTCATCATCACTCAATGATTTTCAGTGAGTAAGGCTAGATGTGTAAAAACTGCACTACACTGAAATATCTGAATAGAGTGATTTGGATGACTCAATTGGCTTTCAGTTTGGAATCAATATTTTTTCAATATATTTCAAACTAAAGTTTGAAATATGAGACTATCACTGACAACTTATTTTGATGCTTTATTTCTCCCCCGAATCAAAGGCAACATACCTTGAATTTTAGTTCCTTTATGTGACGAGGTCTGTTTCTGTGTATAGCAGGTGTCTATTGGGCAATTGTGGTACAGAATGCTGAATTAATGAGCTAAGAATAGGAACCTTAAGGATAGGCTACATAATAGTATTGCCAGAATAATCTTGCCTTCTAAAATGCTACATTTTGCCCCCATTGTCTATGTCTAACGAAGTCTAACGAAGAAAAATCCAGGTTTGAAGAATTGGCAAAGGATGACAAAATTTGAGAGAAGAAAGAATATTCCTTCTAAAAAGAGAGAGAAAAAGGATCCAAATGCCTTGATGGTCATTAATCATATTTGATGTTCTGCAGTTAATCAGATTTCAAGTTGATAACTAAATCGTCAACCTATAAAACCTGACATACTTGTTGGGTAGTATTGTGGACAAGTGGCATTGTGTGGATGAATTATTTATGTATGTTTTCTTTTCCTATAGAACAACTTATTTGTTCTGAACATTGTCCAAAGATAAAAAGTGATAATCCAGATTGGTCTATTGGAGATATAGCCAAAAAATTAAGTGAAATGTGGTCTGGGCAAACAGCTACAGATGAACTACCCTTTGATCAGAAGGCAGCATAACTAAAGGACAAATATCAAAAGGTATTGTGAAATGGTTGCAATGTATGTGTAGAAAATAATCTATTTATTGTAATAATATAAAAAGTTAATATTAATTACTAATCTTAAAGTTACTAATAAGGAAATTGCTTCTACTGATTGTCTATGTGGATTTTTAAAAATACCACATTGGCAGACAAATTGTGTTCAGTTTTATAAAGCACAATAAAAGCCGAACCCTTCAAGTCCCTGTTTCCAACGTACATTTGAAGTTATCTTTATTCATTCTAGGCAATTTTTCTGGAGTCCTATACCCAATGCTACCTCATTAAAAAAAAACTTTTAAGTTACCCATGTATATTTAAAATATTTTCACTATTTTCCCACAGTTTCCAAAGTTATTTCCAAAATTCTTAGTCCATTTTATCATAGTTTTTCACTTGTTTCAAATTTTAATAAAAATTTATATTAGCAATTACCTATTCATTATTTATACATTATTTATACATATTTCAAGTTCAGATTCTGTCTTCTGATGCTCAGTTGCAAATATCCTATTTGTATAAATATAAATATCCAGTGAAAGGCAATTTATAGTTGTTTATATTTGTTTTTTATAACCATTTTATTGGTACTTTGCTACCTGTGTGAGTAGAGAAACTACTGTAGGCTTTGAATGATCTTCATAGCTATGAACACATTTCTGAATTGTACTTTTCTTTCATTTCTTTCCCCCCATTCTATTTCTAGATTTATTACATCCTTTTTATAGTAGGAAATAATCATTGTAGGGATTTTATTAATTATTGCATATATGGAGATAAATTTGTAGCAAATTCAGCTTAATTATATACTTTCTTAATTGTGATAAATAAATGGATAAGGAATATGATATAAAACTATGTTCATACTGAACATTTGTTTCTAAGCATAAACACCTCAACTTTGAGAATAGAATGGACATGCCAAATGTCCACAAATTGTTGATACTTTATGTCTGCCAGTGAAAAGTTATTAAGAGTTATATTTGCTTTTTGTTCAAGACCTAGTTATTTTTATAGTTAAGTATGCAGCCTAACAATCTAAATGAAATAAAAAAAAATTGATGGAAAATCTTCATTCCATCTACTCCTATTCAAGAATATTTATGTTTGAGTCATCTACAGAATGGCTAGATTAGGAAATGCAATTCCCTTTTGTAGTACAGCAAGTCTCAAAATCACATTCTTACCTTAATACTTTACTGCTTTTTAAAACAGGTGAGTACTTGAAAGTTGAATTCTCTTCTACCAACACACATAATAGTGCACACGCCAGCACAAACAGTAACTATTTTCAGTGCAAATTGATGGAAGAGTTGCCTTCATACAATAAATTGCTTTGCAAAATAAGATTTTGAGCCTGATTAGCATGCTCCTAATGTTAGCCCTACCCCCAAAACAAGCCCTAGTTAAGACCGTCATCAGCTGGGGGGGCATGGCCAGTACTGGAGGTGGCGAAGGTACGGGGGCTGACGGTGTCCAGCAGCAGCCGCAGCCTGCATAGCGCAGGGGTGTTGATTACCTGTCCAAGCAGCAGACAGAGGCGGGGGGAGGCATGCGATCCGGACGTGCTATGGGAAAGCTGAGAGATGGCGGGCCAGTGGCTGGCCGGCCGTGGGAGGCTCACCTTTGCATGGCAGCAGATGAGGCAGAGACATGGGGGAAAGGCAGGCAATCCGAATGTGCCGCGCAGGCCGCAGGCAAGCCAAGAGACCAAAGACAAGCCTCCCACGGCTGCCCGCCCATTCCGTCCCACCGCCTATCAGCTTGCCTGCAGCCTACGTCTGGATTGCTTGCCTCTCTCCCGCGCCTCTGCCATCTGCTGCTTGGACCAAGTAATCAACTCACCTGCGCTGCATGGGCTGCACAGCTCCAGAATGCGCTGACCAAGGGACCTGCAGGCTGCAGTTTGCTGCTGGATGTCAGCCCCCGCGCACTCGACGCCTTTTGAGAGTGCGCTGGAGAGGTGTGGTGCCCAGCCAGGCTGATCACCCTGAAATCGTGTTTCCCCAAAAATAAGCCCTAATGCTTATTTTGGAGCTCCAAAAAAAATATAAGACCGGGTCTTATTTTCGGGGAAACACAGGTACTTTAATATTCTTGTCTTAGAAATAAACACATTATTCCATGTATGGATTGGGTATGCTTCTGCATGGATCAAAGCTTGTATGCTATGTTGATTCAGAGCTGGATATTTTACCAAAGGCATTCCAGGATGGGAATAACAAGGAAAATGTCAGTGGTGGTAGAAAGGCATGAGAAGTGAATGCAGGATGGTGAGGGTAAAAATATAGGGTGCATGTGCTGTAAGTTCAAGCTATAGGGAAACAAGGTGCTTGGAAGATAGGCAGCATAGGTATCCAATGCAGAGGACAGGATGCTGCATATCCCACATGCAAAAGAGAAGCAGAAGGGTCCCTGAAATGCCCTATTTTCCTAGAATATTGTTCCAAATTTGCCTCAGTTGAAACCTGAATTATTCGGATTTTGCATTAGGTGGACCTGGGTTGACCACTGGAGTAGCCACCACCTCCACCTGGATTGACTCAGCCAAATTTCTAAGGCATAATGTTTTATTTCTATCCGTAGGGCAAAACTAATTTTCCACTTCATATATCTCTGCCATTATGTAGTTTTCTTGGTAAAAATACAGTGTGGTTGATCACTGCCTTCTGTGTAGTATGAATTGATGCTGTTAATATGATCATCCCTTCTAGCACCATCCTATATTGCTTATGGCCAAGATTAAGTGTCAACTTGCTTTAACTCGGCAGCTAGGATGACCTTCATGAGTTGGGTAACCCTGTTGGAAATATAAATTTCTGGCACACACTCCTGTTATTGTTTGTTCATCTCATCCCAGAAACAAAACCCACCCACTATAATGAGGCAGCACAACAATCCATCCATCCATCCATCCATCCATCCATCCATCCATCCATCCATCCATCCATCCATCCATCCATCCATCCATCAATCCTTCTTTCATGTATGCATTAACTATATATACTTTCTCAAAATATTTTGATTAATTATGAACATGATCAATTATTGGTGCAAACATATTATAAACCCACAAGTTAAAATTTATTTCTTCACCTAAAAAACAAGCAGCCCAGAAGATATACAGAAAAATTCCCAGATTATTTCTTGTAAAACTTTTTTAGATTTATACACTCTTTACAGAAACATACAGTGTATCAAAATCTGCATAAATCAAATTTATAAAATGAGTAAAAATGCATAGTGATCAACTTACAGAGCAAGGATATGGGATCTACTTCTTAAAAAGCAGGTTACAGTATGAAAAGTCATTAGGAGTAACGGCTTATGTTATAACAGTTACGTTTAAAAATACAGATCCATTCTCACATTATCATTTTAAATGGATTGCACACAATACCCATTTAGCACATACACACTTGCACAATGTGCAATCTCTTTCACTTATGCATAGTAATATGATTAATATATATTCAAAAATGAAATAATTTCATTCAAGGAAATATTAAATGTGCCCAGAAATTTTATCACCCTTTCCCCATCTTCTTCCACTTTTATTTCTAAGTTATTAACACTTTTTAATACCCAAAAAACAGATAGTTGAAAAATAAAATCACCCTAAAACTAAATTACATGTATCTGGTCTTAAGGTCAGCTTTTATCCTTTTAAATAAAGAATCTCCATCACTCTCTTTTAGGAGTAGATAAAATCAGTGCCAAAGATTTGCACTACTGAAATTATTTTTGTAATTCAATAAACTCCCTATTTACGACCCCGTAATCCTTTAATTTGGGTTAGGGTCGGGGCAACTGGACAGAGCTGAGTATTTACTGGTTAGATCCCCTTCCTGATGCTACTCAGTTTGCAGTAGATATTCTTTTTTTTGACATCTGCCACCACCTAGGATTGAACTCTCAACCTTCTGAGTGGGAGACAAGTGTCTTCACTCTAAGCTACCATGCCGCTCATTTTTGTAATTCAAAATAAAACCATTTAAAAACCATCTAATTTTAAAATGAATCTGAATTCATTGATTCTATGCATTATTTCAGTAGAATATAGGTGTGCAGCACTTCACACCAGACCCACAATGTAATTATTGAAATCACTCTTTAAGACTGAATATTTAATTTGGACATTTTTTCATTCTCACCAAAAATGTATTTTATTAACGAAACTTTTTTTTAAAAAAAGTATTCTTTTTTAATTAATTAGGGCTGAGCAGTGCTTCCAAAATTGTTTGAAAAAGGTGATTCAGGAAGTACAAGAATGTGATTATAGAACCTATATGCAACTCTAAAGCAGTTTTAGATTGCACAGCTTCCCTCTACAGCTTTCGTGTTCTCAGGAAAAGAAATACATAAAAAAATGAAGAGAGATATTATGTTTATATCACTGAATTCTCCCAAGTACATTTCTGAAACTGAAACAGAGTCATAGCACAATGCTAATGTGCTGTATATATTTAATTTTATATGTTTGATTTTGTCTTCATGCTATGGGCAAATCTAATTGTTCAAAACATCTCTTAATTAAACTATTTATTTGGAAGAATGAAGTTCTCAAGTTATGTACCAAAGATACAAAAACCCACTCTCCAATTCTACTATACATGGATAGATTTCTTACCAAATACTGCCTGTAAAATAATTCAAAAATTGTTAAGAAATTGGATTCAAGTTTATGAACTGAACTAGATAAATTTTGCTATTCCATATTAGGCAGATGTAGAAATTTTTCATTTCTGACATATTTTGTTACGTAAGGGATAATATAGCAGGGAAATTAGTGCTTGTATCTGCAACAAATTCCACTTGAGGCATCAAATTAGAGAAGACAATCTGTTTCAATGCTATTTCACACAAATGGTTCATAGATTTAAGTGCTACCCTTTACACCAATTTAATCATTCAAAATGTTCAAGATGTTTTAACATTACTATTTTGGACACTCATATCACATTATTGGTATGCTTTATGCACAAATTATTTAATGTACTAATTAGGAATAAACAGTATTCTAGTAAAATTAGAACATTACTTAAACATAATGAGGGCATTGCAATTTTTTCTGTTCCTAATAAGAAAAGAGAGACTTCAATATATTTATGCTGTAACGAATTTCTCTGGTTAGTTAAGGAGGAAAAATTAAGGAGGCACTAAATATACTGAAGATTCTTTTTTCAAAAAAGCAGCATGACTGTGAAAGAAGGCCACCTTGGCTATAAACCTGTGGCAGTGCTTAGTAAAATGTAAAAACAAAACAATATATAACAAGTCAATAATCCCATATTTTATACCAAGTTTTTTTCAAGTGTGAATGTTGGAATTAAAAAAAACAAACTGCCTGCAAACCCCTGAGTGTAATCCCAAAGAAGACAACAGATACTTGGATCCAATTCTTTTGCTTGTGCCCAAGTGAAAGGCACTTAATCACACCTGGGAAGTTGCTGATTTTCAGCCCTTTACACCATTCAGAAAGTTTACAGAAGGTCCTTAAGGAGGGCTCTAGGATAGGGTTGTCACCATAAGAGGAAAAGGAAATGACCTCTTATCCATGTAGAAACAACCTCCTACTACTTTGGATCCAAGCTTGTGCTTCTAACTTTGTTCCAGTGAAACAAGTCAAAGCACTTTAAATGATAAGCCAGAGCATCTTAAAACAACATCCTAAAAGAAAGCAAAGAGATGTAAACATCTATTGACGTTTAAGGTAAGAGCAGTTTTTGTAAACATTAACTGCAGATGATAAATCTATCACAGTTCATCTAAGTCCTTCATCCAGATCAGGACATTCCAGGCTCCCAGCTATACAAGTTAACAATTGCAGCAGTTTTCAGGTTATTTTCAGTTCTATACAAATTACATTTGTCAGTAGGTAGATGCAGCTATTTTGTCTACACACTTAGGATATTGTTCATTTCCCATTTTTGTGTTGCTTTATTTGAGTCACAATCTGAAATAAATACTTGATGTAGAACCTCTGAACGGTCCAAGCATTTCCCTGATGAGATGTGAGTAAATCTATGAAGATTCTGAAAAGCAAAAGCAATAAGCTATTAGTTTTTAATTAAAAACAACAAATCAAATTTAGTTTTTTTTTTTAACTTCTCAACAGCAGAGTAGGAATATAGGTTAGGAACTATTTGTTGGAGCAACCAGCCTAAGCCTGACAATTCTATGAATCTTGAGTTTCTGACAAGCTGCTATTTATTTTCACAAGAAAAAAATTATACAAAGAAATTCAAATATATTGTATTAGGAATATATACACAAAAGAAAAAACAGACCCAATAAAAATATTCCTTTTTGAGCAAGAAAATAAAATTCTGTGACTAAAGCTTTGGGACTTAGGTATATGAGCACCTAAGTAAGAGTTGTCTGTTGTAAGATTCGGTTAGGAATAGTGTGACCCTCATGGTCCTCAAATGACTTGATACCATCTATCACAATCTCCTTCCGGACCAGCTCTGAAGGGTGGAAACAAAGCTCAATTTTATAATGGTATTTTACCTTCCTGAAGGGCTGGTCTCAAATGACTATGATGGAGGCTGAGGCATCAAATATGCAGGAGCTCCAGTATGAGTCCTGCAAGGAGTCAGCCTTTCTGTCCCACTATTCAGTTTCTAAATGTACATTTTGGAAATGATCATTAGTAGGCATAGGTAAGATATTACCAATATGCAGGTCATACTCAGTTATACAGCTCCACTTCTGACTGAATGACAGAAGCCGCCCATAGTCACTTCAAAATGAGATGGGCAGCAAATAAATTTAATAAATAAATAATTAAATGTGTAATGCAATGGAAGTCCTGACTAGTACCTTGAAAATGTGTTGGCTTGATTGAAAAAATAGACTCAATATGAATTCTAGCAAGAAAAATTGCTATAATTCCAAGGCCTATTAAATCTGGAAATATTTAATCTTTAACTCTAGAAGGTCACACTTATCAAAAGGAGTTGGTTCACAATTTGGGGCTTCTAGAATCAAAGTTTCTGCCAGAACAGTAAGTGAAGGCTGTGGCAGCCTTTGGTATCTTGTGTGCCACTTTTATGCTGCTCATCACTACTGTTATTCTTCCCTCCATTTTTACTCATCTGCAATCAAAGCTCTCATCCCTGAGAGGCTCTGTGAATCACAGTCAAGCCAGTACAGGTAGTCCTCAACTTATAACCGCAATTAAGCCTGAAATTACAGCTATAAGTTGGGACATCATGTGACTGGAAGTTGCAAATAACACGGGGGGGGAGTCAATTAGAACTTCAAACAGTTGTAAATTAATAATTGCTCCTCTTCCTAATCCTAAATACACAACAATAAATAACATGCATAACAAGAGAAACAAAGCAGTAAACACTAACAAAGCAATACTGCCCACTTTATTCATTCACACAATCCATCCCACCACATACTGACTCAACTCTGTGAGATCAACTTTCCCTTCTGAATTCTCACTCCCAGGAGTACAGTCCTCTGTATTCTTGACTCTACCACTCTCAGAGTGAACTCCTTCCCTCTTGCTGTGAAGGAAAGGACTATGAGTTGGTTCTGGGCTGTCGTCAATATCTTTTTGAGAGGAGATGCCAGAGGTCCTTAACGAGGCACTAGTTTGCCCACTCAAGAGGCTAAGTCTGGTACATCAGAATTAAACAACTTTCTATGTTTAACCTTTCTTTTTGGGTAGGCTACTGAGTAAGTGATATAACTGAAGTTGTAGAAAGTTCTAGAAGATGAAGATTATTTAGAGCCTTGGCAGTATAGGCAGCTGAGCCCAGGGATGGTATGAAATCAGGGTTTTTGCTTCCCTACCCAAACAATTAGGAAGGCCCTGCTTAAAAGACCCCAGTTACCAGTACATATGGCAAATTGGGCATCCTCTGTCACAGTTTCTTTCCTCTGGAGTAGCTTCCCCTGGAAATGAACATCCCAACCCACAAGGCTTTCCAATCCCTTTGGAGAGTTAAATGCAATCACTGGTGCCAGCATCCTATGAATGTTATATTATTACTTTTACTGCTTCATTGCCAATTGCATTATTTAATTATTATAATTTTGCATTGTATTGTATAATGGAAGCTCAGTAAGCCATGTACAGGGCAGTAAGGTTTCAGGTAGCAGACAAATTTCATAAATAAGTAAGGAGGAAAGTAAGTAAATAAGTAGTTCAAGACCTATAGGTACCACACTACTGGTGTGCCTGCAACTTCTTTACCCGTCCCCCTTGCCTTTTAGGTCACAAAATAATACATACATACATATATTCATACATACATATTAGGGCTATACTATGTTGTGGATAAATTCATTAAATCTTGTTCATAACCAGTAATAATTTCTATGATGGACAAAGGCAGTTACATAGACGAACCCATTCATCCGAAGATAATATTTCATGTCTAGCTCAACCTGTTTTATGCTATGATTTAAATCTATCTAAAATTCATAAACAGAATTAATTATCATTATCCTAATGGAACTCTCAGCACTAATCAGATACCTTGAAGTACTGCCACTCCTTGTATTCATTTAAATTGCAATGTGTAATCATAACTTTTGATCCATCAGGTCCTTTAATCAAGCACTGGTCATACTGCATGAGTTGGTTAGCTTCATTAATTCTGAAGAGCTAAAAATGAATATTAAAAACAATGCATATTTTGTTCTAATAACTGAAAAATGTTAACATATAAACCATATTGATGCATATAAGTAAGACTGAAATCAGCCTATAAATATAACTAAACAGGCATTCTTAAATATGTACAGTATTGGCAAAAATAAATAATGACAAAAAATTTAGAAAGCTATATGCTAAATATTACCATTTGAGGATAGATTTGAAAGTGTATCTATCTATTCCTAGCTAAGAAACTTAACTACTATACCACACATATCAAATATATTAAGAATGCATGAAACAAGCACAATTGCAATACTTACAATTTATAATTTGATGCACACAATTGAAATAACTTGGATATGCATATTGAAAATAGGAATATTTTATGGATCAACATTTTATTAATATCCAGAAAACCTTTGCATTCTTTTGAATATTGAACAATTAGTTTAAATAAAAAATTTCCTGCAGAAGGTTCTGGGACATTTCAGCTTCTGAATTCAGAAAATTTCAGAACAAAAGTTTATTTGAAAGACTAAAATAAGGGAAGGGTACATAGAAACTAAACTGTTAAGTCTTAAGTGTACCCAAATATAGAGTGAGAATATTATTCCTGTTTAAGAGCCGAGGTGGCGCAGTGGTTAGAGTGCAGCACTGCAGGTTACTTCAGCTGACTGCTAGCTGCAGTTCGGCAGTTCAAGTCTCACCGGCTCAAGGTTGACTCAGCCTTCCATCCTTCCGAGGTGGGTAAAATGAGGACCCAGATTGTTGGGGGCAATATGCTGACTCTGTAAACCGCTTAGAGAGGGCTGTAAAGCACTATGAAGCGGTATATAAGTCTAAGTGCTATTGCTATTGCTACATCGCATGAAAGTTAAGGTAGTAACTTAAAATCTGTGCACTTTGGCTGCTTTAGTTTATTTTTCAAAATCATATAAACTGAAGCAGAATTACAACCTAAATCTCTTTACATATAGACAGTTTCCCTGTATACATTACATTCAAAGCAATTTTTTTTAAAGAAACAATTTCAAATAACTCAATAAAAGAGATTACAGTATACATAGTATTTATTGGGGCAAGGAATATGGGACAGTAATAACTGTTATGATACACTGATACACACACACACACACAAATAAGAAAATAAATTTGTGATAATGGTGTTTATATCACAAAAATGTCTCTTGGATTGGAAGGAGAGCAATTTCCAATCTAAAAATCATAAGCAATTTATTTAATATTTTGGCTCACAACTGAAACTATTATCTGACTCTACTTACTTGATTTCCTCCCATTCTATGGCATGGACCAAGTTCCACAAAGCCTCCATTGGTATGACCCATACTATCTATGCAGTATGCTGTTTCAAAACCTCTAATCTGAAACACATTTATGATTTGAACTATTGTTACAATATAGCAAATTAATAATAAATAGAAATAATATGGAAAACTATTATTTGTAAACCACAACAAAGCAGCTTAATATAACCCATGCATATATAAAGGTAAATAGTATATCAAATAACAAAAGATTCAAAGTAAACCCTGTAAATCTCCTTATAATTAATTTGTGCATATACCTAATCTTGTTTTCAACTCTCAATTATCAGCACAGAGAACCCTCCCTTTATAAATTCCACTGACTGTCTAAAGCATGGTTTCCCAATAAATGACATACATAAATGAATCTGTCCTAATATTCTCTACCATTGCCACAAACTGTATTATATATTAAAGATTATCTCACAGCAGCAACCATAATAATCAATGAAGTCTAATGAAATATATTGAAAATATCTGCTGCATGAGAATAAGAATTATTTTTGTTATAGGCAAAGAACAGGGAGTTTATTTCAAATAAGTAAGCTGTAGGCAAAATGTTAATGATGTGTGATATCATATTATTTAAGTAAAGCAAAAATGTAATTCCCCTGAATCATTTTCAGTAACTATTGCTTTTATTTAATTCTCTATACTTGGCAGATGTCAGTGGCCAATTATTTGAATCAGTGAATGGCAAAATGGTCTTGGCAATAACTGCAAGCTTTATTTTAAAATCTTCCAGATTTTTGTTCTGTTTTTTCCTATTTTCTTAAGAAACAGTATTTTGCTGTTTGTCTCAATCTTTATCAATCTCATAAATGAGCATCATTATGAATAAACCACTTCTTTACTTACCCTTCTCTTTGCCATCTAAATTCAATTTCCTAAAGACGATACTTATTTTAACTTCCGTTGGCTTATTTATTACAAAATACTGAATACAAAACTCTCCTCTGGAAAAAGTACAAGGGTCATTCTATCCATAACAATTAGTTTAAAAACGTGTTTTCATTTTTATAGTGCCTAACCCTGGGAAACAATTTTCTGTTCATACAACTAATATTTTGATTCTCTTCCAGACCATAATGCCTAAAATCTGATGTTAATATATCAATATCTGCTACTTTTTGCAATGGTTTACAAAAAAATCTACATTTTCAGTTTCAGCTCAGGCAACAATAATGGTATATGTATCTCTAGTTGGTTGGCAACTCCTACCTGAAAAAAGCACTGTTTTCTGACAAACTGGTTTTGTTCAGAACATCTGAATTTAATTTGATATGGTTTAATATGTGATCTAATATGGTTCCAACAGTTTAAATACTGTAATTCCTTTTCTACATATAAGACACCTATTTCTTACAAGATTCCTATATCCTCCACATCCAATTTACATTAGATAGACAAGGCTAGTATTAGCTCAGGAGAGTATTAAAATACTGACTTAGATGAAAGAGTAGTTACCTCTCCCCACTCCACATTTCTAGGTGGCAGAGGATAATGAGAAGTTATATCATAGGCTATTTCTTCCATAAACCATTTAAAGCTTTTGCATTTATGATCTTCACGAAATTTTTTCAGGTCTGATATATCACCATAAGCTAGTGCTTTTGTTTCAGGACGACTAGCATAGAAATAATCTTTGAATTCATCCCACCAGACCTCGACAACACGGACATAGTTCTGTAAAACACAAAATTAATGCATACATATAAAAAAAGGGAAAGCAACTACAGATAGTCCTTGACTTACAACAGTTCATTTAATGACTTGTTCGTTCAAAATTACAACAGTACTGATAAAAATGACTTATGGCCATTTTTTACACGTATGACCATTGCAGCATCCCCATGGTCATGTGATTAAAATTCAGACATTTGGCAACTATGATGTTTGAAGTGTCCCAGGGTCATGTGATCAACTTTTGTGACATTCTGACAAGTAAAGTCAATAGGGGAGCTAGATTCTCTTAACCGTGTTACTAACTTAACACCTGCAGTGATTCACTTAACAACTGTGGCAAGAAAAGTTGTAAAATGGAGCAAAATTCACTTAACAAATGTCTCACTTAGCAACAGAAATTTTGGGCTAAATTGTGGTCGTACATCAAGGACTATCTGTATCTTACTTGACTAGTTTTATTCCAATCTCTTATTCAAGAAAAGATATTATGAATGAAGGGAATATTTCACACAATGATGTCAATTTGCATCTTCAGTGGATCAAAATTGATTTAAGTAGTTCACTCTATAAACTTAAGACTGGTATAAAGAAGGTTTAATCTCTGTCACATATCCTGCAACAATGTGAAAGTTGGGACTGAACAATATTGTCCTATTATCAATTTACAGGATGATTAGTAAGCAATTATATAGAAAACTTTTTATATATTTTTATCTAATAAAAGTAGGGATGGAGAAGTTTTACAGTTTAAAGACGGTTGTCAACTCGCAAAGCATCTCTGGCCTGCTCTTGAGTTGCCATAGGCAAGGGGGATGGGAAAACAAACTTTGCAGCTGCAGCGAGGGAGCACTTCAGTAAAAAAAAAAGCACATTCCAGCCATCTCTCTGTCAAGGCCATCTCCGCGGTTACCCACAGTGGCCGGAGGGGAGTGATCTCTACAACGCATGAAATTGCTTCATTGGAGAATGTGACTGATGACACACCTTGGGGGGAGGGGGGAAACAGGGTCAGAGCCGGAACGTAAATTAAGTGAGGTCAGAGTTGGCTTCACTTGGAACATGCTGACATGAAGCTCCTAATAAATAACTGGATTTCTTTTGAAGCTTGGCTCGAGGCTCATGATTTAATTAGGGCATCGGTTGGAACCCTGACAGCAAGCCAACTCTACCAAAACTAATCAAAACGACAGGGACTCCTGAGCCCTGGGCTCTCCAGTCGCTCCCCGACCCCTGGGGTGCATGGAGAGAAACTCAAGCTACCACGGCAGAGGGCAGACTATCCGAAGAGAGCCTGCTCCAGGGAACCCAGAAAGAGGCAGAACTTGCCTCCACCCAGGGACTTCCAGGACCCAACAGCCCAATCAGAACCGGAGTGCAGCCCTCCCTGACCATCAACGTTGAGATGCCCACCCCAGCGACTGGAACAAAAAGGGATGAGTATTGGTGGAAAAAAAAATCCCTAAAGCAGCTGAGGTTGAGTTCCCCCACCCTAGTGCCCAAGGCTGGGGAAAGCCCCTGAGCGAGTTAGGAAGAGTGGAATGGATGTGGGACTGGGCACAGGTCAGGCTCCCAAAAACCCTAATGGAACCCTTGGGGAGATCCATAGAGCAGCTGAGGGAGGAATCTGACCAAGCCACCCTCCGTGATGGGGGGCCGTCATGCCGCCCGAAAGAGGGGGGTTGCAGTTGAGCTCTTTGAAATGAGGAGACATAGACGGTAACGTAGCCTCCCTTCTCCACCCACCAAAGGAGAATGAGCCCAAGGCTGCAGCCAGTGCCTCCCCCACGCAACAGGCAAGCCGCCCAGGGCAGGCTCTACGAACTAGAGTCGAGGGAGACTGCCAACCACACCAAGCGCAGGCATACAGGGGCCAACATGAGGAGGGAGGAGCAACGCTGAACAAGCCGCCCCGATTGAGGGGGAAATTCGATGGTGACTCAGATCAGCTGGCTCTATTCCTTGACTCGGCTGAGGTCCACCTAGAGCACTACGGACACCTCTACCCATCCCACAGAGCCATGGTGAATACCATTGCCGAGGGGCTAGAGGGAGAAGCAAAGGAATGGCTAGCAGCCCTCCACAAGAGGAGAGCCCCCAACTGCAAGATGTCAACGACTTCCTACAACAGCTAGAAGCCAGATTTGAGGAGGCGGAGGATCCATACATGGAGAATGAGCTCTGAAACCTAAAGCAGAGAGGGCGACCCATTAAGGAAAACATCTGTGAGTTCAGGAGAGTCATGGGGAAGCTATCTCCTTTGCTGGAGCGGCTGTTAGTTCATTTTTTTCAGAACAAGCCTGGATAACCAAATTGCCCAAGTAACCGACTATCGGGACATCCCAAACAGACTCTCTGAGTGGTTCAGAGTAGCCATAAAAGTCGACGGTGGATTGCGCGCCAACGACATGAGAAAGCAACTGGACACCAAGCAGAGAGGACAACCATATGGGGGGCCACATCACCACAGCCGGCCCCAAAACCAACTCTCCCACGAAGCCAGCTGAAATGCTACAGATGCGGAAGGATAGGCCACATGGCATCAGCATGCGCAACCCCAGCACTGAAACCAAAGCCAGAGCCACCACCCAGGGCACGACTGGAACAAGACCCCAGGCATGCCGCCGACATGTCCCGAAAAGCCCTCAAGGCCATAGAGGTCCCTCCCCACCCAGCCGAAGGGGGGGGGACTCCAGCCAACAACGACCAATCATCGGATCCCTATGACAGCAAGGACGAAGGCAAAAATGACCCAATGGTGAGAAGCGATCCACCCTTTCATCTTCCCAATACGCCTCACAGCCCCAAAAACAGGAACCCAGTGGACTTTTCAAGCCCTAATAGACTCAGGCTGCACTAGGTGCTTGATCAACCTAACCACGGTCCTGAAACTGGAGATTAGAGCGAAAAGACTGGCCCACCCGATCAGGTTCGAACAGGTCGATGGGTCCCTATTGGGGGGAGCCTACGCCACCCACCTGACCGAACTAGTGAAGCTAGAGCTAGCAAATCACTGGGATGCAATTCGATTCGTAATAGCCCCCAAAATGACAGATGCAGTAATACTGGGGCTCTCCTGGCTAGACAAATGGGGCCCAACCATCTGGTGGCAAGGGGGCAACTGGAGGCTGAGGATAGCAAGAGGACCCCTACCCCCTCCACACCAGCAAATAGAAGCATCGCCCACACAGGGAACCCTCTCAAAGGGCCCACCAGAACAACTGGAAGCCACCTCCGACAAAACCCCAGAGGCCGAACAGATCTTCAGAGAATATCAGGACCTCACGGAAGTGTTCAGCGAGGCCGAGTGCAACGTCCTACCCCCCCCCCCACCGTGAGACGGACTGCACCATCAAAATCATCCCTGGGGCAAAACTACCCAAACCCAAACTGTACGCCATGACGCCCTGGGAAATGCAAGAAATGCGCAAATACATAGACAAAAACCTAGCAAGGGGGTTCATCAAGACAGCCAAGCCACAGGTCGCAGCCCCAGTCCTGTTCAAAGAAAAAAAAGATGGAACTATGAGATTATGCATTGACTTTAGAGGTAGAAACTGCGTGTGTGTGCACAACCTATATCCCCTCCCTCTCATGAAGGACATGCTGTCTCACCTAGCCAAGGGAAAAGTCTTTACTAAATTTGACCTCAGAGAAGCATACTACCGAGTCCGCATCAGGGAGGGAGATGAATGGAAAACAGCATTGAACTGCTCCCTAGGGAGCTTCCAATTCAAAGTGATGCAGGGCCCCCCGGTGGTGTTCATGCAGTTAATAAACGAGGTGCTGCATGAGCACCTCTATAAGGGGGTCCTCATCTACACTGAGACCATGAACGGCCACATACCTCTAGTCCACCAGGTATTGGAAAAACTTCTGGTGGAAAACCTGTACGTCAAGCTGTCAAAATGCGAATTTCACCATGCATGGCTAGACTACCTGGGCTCCTGAGTGTCAAATGAGGGCATAGAGATGGACCCAGCCAAAGTACAAGCTGTCCTAGGCTGGCAGCCCCCTCACATCCGCAGACAGCTTCCTAGGATTCGCAAATTTCTTACAGGCAATTCATCCCCTCCTTTGCGAAGATTGCCAAACCCATGACAGACCTCCTAAAGACAAGGGGCCCAGGGACGAAGCCCCACCCAGGACAACCCCTACAGTGGGACCTAACCTGCCAAAAGGCATTCAAAACACTGAAATAACTTTTTGCAAAGGAACCGGTGTTGAAGCATCCTGACCCCGAACAACCCTTCGTTATCCAAGCAGACACCAGCGACGTGGCAGTGCGAGCAGTGCTACTCCAAAGAAATAGCCAAGGGAAACTACAGACCTGTGCCTACATCTTCCGCAAACTCACGGACACAGAGAGGCAATGGGCTGCATGGGAAAGAAGCTTTTACAGTAAGATGGGCACTGCTAACCTGGCATCACCTGCTGGAAGGGGGGCAGAAACCGTTCGAAGTCTGGACTGACCACAAAAATCTGGTGGCCCTTAGGACCCCGCAAAAACTATCGCCCAAACAAGTCCCCTGGAATCAATACTTCAACCGGTTAGACTTCGTGCTAAAACACATCCCAGGGGGGAGGAACTTCCTAGTTGATGCCCTCTCCCGCATGCCCCAGTACAAATGCGAACGGGAGGAGGTAGTAGACGACATCATCCCCCCTACCCAAACAGCCGGCCAAGTGATCACCAGACGACGCGACCAGCAAGATCGACCCACAAGTGATCTAACCATGAAACTCAAAACCGAACTGCTAGCAGACCCCTGGTTCCGTGACAACCAACACATCTTGACAAAAAGGGATGACCTAGCATGGAAGGGGACGAAACTCTACGTCCCAGAGTCCCTATGCACCTTAATCCACCAGAGGAGCCACAACGTCAAATTGGCAGGCCACTTCAGGTTCCTAAAGACTTTACACTTAGCACGGAGGCAATTCTAGTGGCCGGGCATAAAGAAAGACGTGGACAGTTATGTCAAAATTTGCACCATCTGCACCACAATGAAAAAGCGACCAGGAAAACCCCCCAGACTGCTGTAACCGGTGGCAGAGCCAACGAGCCATGGGAGGAAATCACAATGGATTTTATAGTGGAGTTGCCAAAAAGTGGGGGAAACACGGTGATCTGGACTGTGATAGACTTTTCTCCAAGCAGGCACACTTCATACCCTGCAGCGGACTACCCTCAGCCCACTAGCTACCCAAACTGTTCCTGAAGCACATCTACCGCTTGCATGGAATGCCACGAATAATTATCTCAGACAGAGGGGTCCAGTTCATGGCTAAGTTCTGGAGGGAGTTACTGCAGTCCATTGGGTCATCCCAGGGCCTTAGCTTGGCCTTTCATCTGAGCACCAATGGGGGGGGGGCAGAGAGACTGAACGCCATGGTAGAACAGTACCTAAGGTGTTACGTGAACTATCAGCTGTCCAATTGGGTGGACCTCCTGCCTTTCGCTGAGGTTGCGTACGATAATGCTGTTCACAGTAGCACGGGACTAACTCCGTTCAAAGTAGTGAGCGGCATGGACTTCGTCCCAATGCCAGAATATCCAAGGGATCCCCTCTCCTCAGTCAGCTTGACAGACTGGCTGTCAATGCTGAAAGCAGCATGGGAGAATGTCAAGAAAGCACTAGCTAAAGCGGCGCAGACCTATAAGAAACAGGCCCCGCAACGGCCATTCCAACTGGAGGAAAAGGTCTACCTCTCCACAAAATCCTTGAGGTTGAAACTCCCCAGTAAGAAGCTGGGACCCAAGTTCATGAGGCCATTCCCCATAGTGAAGATCATCAACCTGGTCACAGTGCAATTAAAATTGCCCTGACTGCTAGGGAAGATACACCCGATATTCCATAGCAGCCTCTTAAAACCCGTGGTCGGATCGACCCTGAGGCCACTACCCCGTGAACCCCCAGACCCCGTGGTCATAGGGGGCCAAACCTATTATGAGGTGCAACAAATCCTCGATTCGAAGTGGCACAGGAGACAGCTCCAATACCTAATCAAGTGGAAGGGCTACCCCTTATCAGAGGCTTCTTGGGTAAAGAGTAGGAACATCCAGGCTGACTGCCTCATCGCTAAATTCCACACAGACAGCCCAAACAAGCCTGGGGAGGGGAATCGTAACCCTAAAATCTATACCTGTACTCAAACTGTCTTTGCTTTGTACAGGTCGCCTTCAGGAAGTGAGGGGAGCCGAATGTCAACTCGCAAAGCATCCCTGGCCTCCTCTCGAGTTGCCATAGGCAAGGGGGATGTGAAAATGAACTTTGCAGCTGCAGCGAGGGAGCACTTCAGTCAAAAAAAAAAAGCACATTCCAGCCATCTCTCTGTCAAGGCCATCTCCGCGGTTACCCACAGTGGCCAGAGGGATCTCTACAACCCACGAAATTGCTTCATTGGAGAATGTGACTGATGACACACCTTGGGGGGAGGGGGAAAACAGGGTCAGAGCCAGGACGTAAATTAAGTGAGGTCAGAGTTGGCTTCACTTGGAACGTGCTGACATGAAGCTCCTAATAAATAACTGGATTTCTATTGAAGCTGGGCTCGAGGCTCATGATTTAATTAGGGCATCGGTTGGAACCCTGACAGCTGTATTTAGAACTTAACTGTCAAGTGTCAGCAGTACAATTTAGATGGATTTCCAGAGAATGCAAAATGTTGCCTGGGATCACTGAATGCTCATCTATTAACTAAATAGGGATAGATAATTAGAAAACAATTATAAGGATGTGCAAAATTGTCCAATTGTAGGATTCAAATTAGGTTTAATTTTATTTTATTTTACTCCAATAAAGTCAGAGGTTGTCTTTTCAATCTAGATCTGTTTAGCAATATATCTGAATAGCCGAATAGGAATTTCTGCATTCCTATTCATTTCTGGTGTGGAGGGGATGCAGTGCGTGGTTTGCACTCTGGCGGTTCGAGCCCCGCTCTGTGAGATGGAATGAGCTCCCGTCACTTGATCCCTAACTCCTGCCCACCCAGCAGTTCTAAAGCATGGAAGTAGATAAATGGGTACTACTTTGGTGGGAAAAAGCTAGCTGAGTTCGTGTGTGCAGAGTGGAAGTCAGCGCTAGACCTGGCCGGACGCGAGGCATTGTGACCTGAGATGAGGTGAGGCAGGACCGGCAGAGGAGCCTGGAAGAGCTATTAACCCGGGTACCACTAGCTAACTGGTGTAAAGCCCCCCCACAGTGCACCAAGGATAGATGTGCAAGTGCCAAACAGAATGAACTAGCAGTTTAGACTGTCTGGACTGCATTGTGTGTCTAGCATGTGTAGATTTCCCTGACATTGTATGCCATACATTAAATAAGTAAATAAATCTGGTGTGAACCTATACAGATTTAATTTAATTCAATTATTAACATGAAATGATGTAGCAGATTTATATTATTAACATTTTAGGGACATAAGCATTACCTTTAAAGTAGGAGATGATCCAACATAAGCTGGAGGTGGATTCCCTTGCCATCCCTGGAGACGATATATGTGCCCAACACGAGAACAAGGCACAAACAGTAACTTTCCTCCACATTGCCAAATCTGAATATACAAGGAGATTTTACCAAGTCAACACTATATAGAAAGCATTTAATTGAACTGCACTACTACCAAAATGACCAAAGAAATATGTCTTCCCTAATTAAATTTCATGAGCAGTTACATTTTATCTGGAAGAAAAAATATATATAAGTAATATTCAATATTAATAAAATAGTCAAGACTATAAGAACTGGATTTATTCCAAATTGTGAAGTCATGTCTGCAAGTTATTTTAGAGACTCATTTCATTTTGTAGTCTTACATTAAAACCAAAAAATGCAATGTAAGTCTGAACCATATTATTTTTTCAGAACATAGTAAAATGTTCATTAGGTTACAAGTGGATATGTTAAATTTTAGCACACTAAAGAAATACAATTTCTGACTTTATTAGCAAGATTTAACTGAAATAAACCCAGATGTGGTTAGAGACTTGGAAGATATGATATCAATACTGGTTTTTTGTTACCAAAATCTTGATATCATTCTGAATAGTTTAACAGAATAGATAATTTTAAATATTTTTGTATCTGTATAGGCTTACTCACAAATATTGCTCTAGTTCATAAATGGACTTGCTTTTATGTATTTTGGTATCATTTCATCAAAAAAATTACCCAATGACAAATTACAACATGTGTGGTGAAATTGAGAGTCTACAATTTACAGTAAGTCACTTTGTAAAAATATAGGTACAACTATCAGGGCCACAGAAGTGGCTCAATTTGACTCCTGATTTTCTTAAATCCAATATTATACAATGTACAGCATTATTCAACCTGACCTTGTTCAAACTTCAAAATTACAAAGTGGTTATTTAAAAAAAAGTGCCATATTTTAAGTCATATATATAAGAGTTCTCCAACTTCACCTATGCAAATTTCTTTTTAAGCCAAACTCCCAAAATATTAGGCAAATAAGGCACAAATTCAAGATCACTAAATGTGCTATTTTTAAAAGTCCTACAGAAAAACAGCTATACATAGCTTAAAAAAAAAACCCAAGAAACAAAACACTGGTCGTAAACTATAAAACAAAACAAAAATAAATTTAAGATTATCCACAATGAAGGATTACATAACTGAAAGAGTACTACGTAACTGTCTATATAACTTTAACTAGAAGCAGGTTGTAAGAATGGAGATGTCACTTAGTCCCTTTATCAATGAAGGTCATGAAAAGTGATCACACATTTACTTGAAAAATGGTAATAGACTCTCTGGAATGACTGTTTACCTTGTAGGATATTTCAAAGTTTTCACCACCCCAGATTTGTAGACCCGGATCATAGAGGCCTAACTCAAAAAAGAAATCATGTTCAATGGCAAATAATCCACCAGCCATGGCAGGAGATCTAGAAGATAAACAAAAATAGTCTGCATGCAGCATGTCATAAATTGTTATTTTATTAAAGAAACAGGGAATAATTTAGATATGCAGAAATTATAAAGCATTGATTCTGAAGTCATAATAAGATAATTAGAATTTAGGAATACTGAAACAGATTAAATGTTTAATTCTTTCTTTCAAAGAATTTTAAACAATAACACACAGGGAAAATGCTAGAATGGAACAGTTCCTTTTCCAAGCTTAAAAGGAAAAAAATATATTACAGCTTGCTTTATTTTTTACATAAGGAGGCATTATTCACCATGCGCCAATAGTTGTATCAATTCAGAATAGATTAAAACACGTAAAGGTTAAAAAAAGCTCTTAGTGGGCCAAGTGACTGGAATGCTATTGAAGTTTCTGCTATAAACTATTGAAAAACCTTTGTTGAATAGTGGGATTTGAGAATGGGTCAAAATATTTTTCTGCTAGAAAGCAAAAATGTTTAATTAATTTATCAAAGCTTCATAATTTCAATGAAATATATCAAACTTAATAAATCACAAAGTAAAATAAAAACAATGCATTCATTTTTTTAAACTGCAGGAAATGATAAAAAACACATTTCTTTAGCTAAAGGGAAAGAATCTTTGAAAAGAAAATAAGCCAGGTTGCATTGTTAGTGAAGAATAATTGAATCAAAGCAGAACCATAGGCCTATTAATATGGGGACAGGGAAAAGGGAAATTAGAATCATCTTATTCCTTTCCAGGTAGGTATATTTTCTTTTTTGAACATCCATTTTATTGGTAAAAACAAATTAAAGAGAATTGTAAAAATCAACAAAATCAAAATATTTACAGCAAATGTATCATGCAATTTGTTGTCATCAGTGTTAATAATACTTCAATTAATCTGGTCAACTCTTCTCCTGACACCAAGTTTGAGAGAGCTCTGGCCAAGGTGTTCTCCTGCCACACAGCTGTTCTGCGGGAGTAACTTTGTCAAAACTCTTCGCCCTGGATATGTTCTCTACTTTCTTTTGGGGTAGGCCCAGCACTGAATAGAAAAACTGGGCAATAGCTGCAAGCATTTACAATTTTATGTTATGATTTCCCTTTCAGCATAATATAACAGAATATTTTTATCACACAACTACTAAGTAACTGAAACTAATCTCAGTGTCATTCAAACGTGTTAAAATATACAATGCAAAATAAAATAATATATAGGGCAATTCAATGCACTGGAAACGGGCCCAAGATGTCAGAAGGGCAGCAAGCTTACACTGATAGCATCATGCTTTGCTATTTCCCATTTTGATGCCTGAACTGCCTCATTACTTTCCTAGTCAACAAGAATAATAACCATGCACTGAAATAGGAGACATTAATAATCTGAAGGATGTGCAAATTGCAACATCCATTCTAAGCAATTCCTAAAGCAGCAATTATGCATTATATGTTGCTTAGAAAATTGAGTAGATAAGCATACTATAGACAAGTTGCAAAAGTTAATTTAGTTATATTAGAAAAGCTTGATCACAGGTTAGTGAAAAAAGATAGGGCTTATTTTAAAGCATTATTTTTAAGAATGGAAGATCATGCAAGTATTTAATAGGTCAGTACATCCTTAAGAAAAAGAAAAACATTTAAGCCATTTAGTGATTACCGATACGGCTCAGTTTTTGTCTTTCTCATTGCCTTCTCACGTTTGGTCAGGGGAACCCTCTTCCAGAGCATGCTCCAATCCCATGCTCCTCTAGCAAACCCATCTTCGTCACCACCCCCTTGGGGTACAATATTATAAGTGTTGCCATCTATGACATCTATAAGCGGCACAGTACATGTGGTTCTGCAGGATTTTGGATGATGATGGTGAGGATGAAGGAAGGCATATGGCACATTTAAACGAACCATGGTTCATGGAAAAGAAAGGGGGAAAAATGAAAGAATTTAGGTAAGCATGAATTAACAAAGATCAATAGAACAAAACAATGTTCTTTACCGATATGGCTCAGTTTTATATTTTCTTTTTGCCTTTTCCTTGTGGCTTAATGGAATACGTTTCCATAGCAAGCTCCAGTCCCAGGCCCCTCTGGCAAAGCCATCTTCATCCCCGCCTTGCTGTGGTTCAACGGAATAGTCATTCCCATCTATGTAATCTATTAGAGGCACAGTGCATGTAGTTCTGAAATATTTATGGAAGGGGAAGAGACAAGGTTAAGCTGTCTAATCTAATAGATTACCCACTATCTTTAATGCCTTACCCAAATATAGTTTGAATAAATACAGTACACAGATAGATATACACGTACTTTTCCTAGAAAACAAAACTGAGGAACAGAGATTATGAATTAACAGAATTAATTCAAATTAATGTTGAGAATATGTTTATCTTTTTCTGCATAGATTCTTGAAAATTAATTGTCAAAGGGAATGATGTAAATTGCATGTTTTACATTTGGACAATGTGGTATTGTGCTGTTAAATGCATTTGTCTTGTTTGGTTTCATGAGGCAGAGGGACTGTCAAGTGGTTTTGCCAGTTTCTTAAACATGTCATCGATTTTTTAAAAAAACAATATAAAGCTTGCAAATATATTATTTTAACAGATACATTTTTAAACATGTCATGCATTTTTTAAAAACATTGGGCCTGATTTAAAGCTAGCAATATACTATTTTAACAGGTACATTTATGAATTCTAAACACTGTGAAACAAAAACTAGCGGTCTGCTGTAATTACCCAAACTAATTATTTAGAAAGAAGGAGAGGGAACAATTTAAATAATATCTTTTATTTCTGACAATTCATATGCAATTTTGCTTTGCACATTGAGGACTACTTTCTTAGATTTTTATTCTTCATTTCAATGTAGCCTTCGTTTGTGTAAATATGGATATTAACTTGTCAACTGTTTGCCTTACATGTGAAATCAATTATGCAATTAATGTCTTTAGGTAATAACAGAACTTTAAACTATTTACAGTGTTAAGTATACTTTAGATAAAAATTAAGTATTTTTTCCTAAATTAGTCTTCTAGAGAAAGCATAGTTTTATCAGCCAACCTGCAAACTTCTATTTGGGCAGCTGAAAAAATGTGTTAGAAAATTACCCATTTAAAAAAAAAATCTGTCTGGGATACTACAAAATTACAATGTTTAAAGGATTCCTGAGGGATAGAAATAAGCAAATTATTACCTGTCTTTAGATATAGGAGCTATTAGTGGCACATACCAGTTTACTGCCACCTCACAGTGGGCATCAAGGTAAATTAAAACCTTTAAAAAACAAAGAGGAAAGGAGATTTCAATTTAGTTTATATTTTCTTATAAAAATACATGTTGAGTTTATTTTTTAAAATGTAATTTTGCAATTAAGAACCGTGGTTACAATAATAAAGTGGATTAATATCTGTTAAAAGCAAAATTGAGACTATATGGAAAGAAGGATTTTATTTAGCAAACAGTAATCTACCTTTCCAAGTTTAGCCTTCTGGGCTCCAATGCTTCTAGCTTGAATTAAACCTTCTCTCCTTTCATTTCGAAAAATCTTTACAAGGCCATTCCACTGCTTAATATAATCCTCTAGTCTTTCTTTTAAGTGTTCTATCAAATAATAAAAAGAGGTTTCCACGTATGTTATAAATATTTAAGGTTGAGCTAACAATACAAATTACATCTATATTAAAAACAAACATATATTTGACTAAATATTTACATTCCCCAAAAATCAAGGATGTCAGATTCAATGTGTAATTTAAGTATATTTACTGATAAGTGCACACTTATTTAAGAATTGTTTCTTGATTATTCTACAAAAGTTAAGGATGTCGAATTTATTATGTAAATTTGGTATAGCTGCAAGCTCACTTAAGAATTATTTCTTGATTATTTCACAAGCATAGAACAAAATAGAAAGGCAACATTGAAAATGTTAATTAACCTGTGATATATCATGGGCATATATTATATCCTTATATTTTAAACTCTTTTACCAACAGAAAAGCAAAATAAATACTATCCAATTTTCTAGCCATGTCCCAAATGTATATATGCCATTTTAAAACAATGATTTTAGATTTCATTTTTTAAATTAGACTTCTTACCAGTGTAAAATAGACTCAATTGACAGCAAAAGAGTGATAAAATACTATAGCTGCTCTCTGACATACATCACCCCTCTCAAATCATCAAGACTTTAACTCACAAAATAAAATGTTTCATTTATTAGCAATCAAGATGTGATGAGAGGATATATTAGTACCTACAATTTATTAGTACATCTGACCCTGAAAACAAAAGATTCTAGGATCCTTAAAATACCTTCAATACATAGACATGTAAAAAACTAAGAAGACACTGTTTAACATTTTTTATTTTTTCAACATCTTTCAAGACATAGATATTTGATCCTTATTTCAGTTACATTAATAAAGGGATATAACAAATGTAATGCACTATTTACATAATGTGTATGTGTCACTTAAATATTTGTATGTGGAAAAAGTAAGTACACCTTGCATGAAGAAAAAGTACACTTTACAAAGTAAACATATTTATTACTACCTCAAATGCCTAAAATTATAATCAAGTGCACCAGATGAAGTGTAAATGATTAGAACAGTATTAGAGAGGATCTGAAGGTACCTAAAACCTCAGACATTTAATTTCATTTGTTCTTTGTTGCTGAAGTTGTGGTGTCACCATGCCCTGCTCAAACGACCTCTCCAATAACTTCAGAAAGATTATAGATGCCTATGAGTCTAGGAAGGGGTTTTAAAAGATCACCAAACAACTGGACATCAATTGGTGAAAAACAAAGACAGCATTCCACTAGAAGAAACTGATACAACTGTAAAGCATGGTGGTAGAAATGTTATGTTTTGGAGCTGCTTTGCTGCATCATGAACCAGGCAATTACATCACAGAATCAACTATAAATTCTTCACTGTACCAGAGGATGCTTGAAGATAATGTCAGACCATCCGTCAGAAGGTTATTTTTAAATTCAAAGATAAAAGTGATGCAATTGAGTAAAGACACTATGAAAACTGACTTTGCAATCATCTACTCAAAATAATAAACAGATAAGCTATTTCTATGGAAAAGTAAGTATATCCTTGGTTCTAATACTTGGTATTCCCCCTCCCAAGAAACTATCTCAAGTAGGTATTTCTTGTAACTGTCTACCACTGTCTGACATTGAAGAGCATCTGGAAGCTTCAGCTAGCAATGAATGTGGCTGTGTGGGCAGTTATGTGTATCTTAATTCATTTTCTTCTTAATACATACATAATATTACTAATCACCCAAAATTCCTAATGCCTTACAATAACATCCATTTACTAACTTCTACATATATTTCTCATATTTTCTGTTCCATTATAATTCAACATCTTATGATTTAATTACTTTAATTTAAGTTGTCTTTGAAATAACACAATTACCCTTTCACCTTCCATCTACTGTTCTGTTTTACTATAATCAATATACATCATCATCTTCAAACCTTACACAAAAACCCTTTAATTTAATTAACAATCCAAAATTAAAAATGTATCTAATTCCCCCTCCCACTTTTTCTACTAAATCTGTTTTGCCCTAGATATTGTACATCATCATATATCTTAATCACAACTGAATTATTTTACCATAAACCTTTAACTTAATTAGCTATCCAACATTAATAATATTAATACAATTTCCTAAAATCTATTAATATAAACTTTATTTTATTTTATTTTATTTCCACTAGCCTTCACTTTTTAACCATTTTCCTTTGGTCTCTCAAAAGTTCCACTTCTTATTAATTTTCTCCTTTTATCCCTTTCCCTTAGCTTCTTCTTCTTCTTTTTTATTTTTATGTATGTTATATCTTTTCTCCTGAGTCCTTTTTCTCTCTTTTAAATTTATTATTCGTGTGGTTCTCCCCCCCAATTTTCTCTGCTCTCTTTCCCACTGTTTCCCATTTTACCCTTTGATTGCTTCTTTTTTAAAGGATATTCCCTTCTCTTGGCCCTTTTCTTGCCACTGTAAATCCCAGTGAAATTATCAAATTGTTTTTTGCTTTCAATCCCTTCTTCTTCCATGTTGTTTTCTTGTTCCTCATTATCTCGTTTACCACCTCCTCTACTGTTCCTTGCTCTATATATTCCAACAAAGTTTCTGACTCATTTCCTATTTCATACTCTATGTTTTCCAACACAGTTTCTGATTTATCACCTTTTACAGTTTCACACACATTTTTTAACATGTCAAATAATTCCTCATACATCCAAATCTCCATATTAATTCAAGCTTTTTATATTATGTCACGCTCAATTAAAACTTAAGGTCCATATAGTCTCTTTTTTATTTTCAATTTCTTATTGTGTCCAATTCAAATAATAGTCCAATCCGTAGCAATTCCAAAATTTTATTGTCCTCCACAACCGTAGAAAAATAAAGCCAAACAATATAGGCAAAACAAAGACTCCTTAAAGATTCTCAGCCTTTCCACCTTATCTTCTTGCAGCCAAGGTCAGACATCTATACTTTCTCTCCTACAATCCACAAGTTGTTGCAATATTTTCTTCTCTCCAGCAGATGGCACTCTCCAATCCCCAATATACTCACACCAGCTGATTGTCAAAGCTGTCAAAAATCACTTTAAATCCACAAAAACAAGAAAAACTTTCTCACAAATTTCTTCCTTCTGTTATTTTATATTTCTCCAGTTAAAATTACATCCAAGGTACAAGTACAAGTAATCTTCTTGGGCTTTGGTATTTTAGCCTCCATTTTTTTTCTCTTTCCTCTTTGCAGTTCCCCAGTGCCAATTAGCCGCTATTTCAGCTTGGGAAATTCTTTTAAATTCCACAAAAAATTGCCTTTTACCTGTGAATTGGTCACTTTCTCACCTGGTTTCAGCACTTTGCCCAAACACCGCTCCTGCACATAAACTTGGTCTGGTTGCCCCAGCTTTGTAGCGGTCATTCAAAGATGGCCGCCGCCCCTGCTGCCGGTCCGAAGAGCTGTCTCTGACCGTTCGAGGAGCTTGCCTGCTCCTCTAGGTCGTCCGAGACGCCTCTCCTTTTTCACCGTCCCTACAGGACGGTTCCGGTCCAAAGACCCCCCCGACAGCGGTTTGTCAGCCTGAGTTTCGCGAAGCTCAGCAGAGCTCACTATTTCCCAGCCTGTCTTGCCGCGACGCTTCCGGTTTTTCAAAGGAGTTCCATCTGATGGGACCCAAGATCGCCGTTTCAGCTATAGAACATATCATTTCCCCTGTGATGAGATTCACCTTCCAGAAAGCCTTGAAAACCTGATTGTTCCATCAACCCCGGGGATCCCCTGGTGAGCCTGCAATGTGCTTGAATAAGGCTAAATTATGATTGCCCACCAGCTATCCTGGGATTCTTTTATGTTTTATTCCTTTGTTTTTTTTTTTTTAATTTTCATTGTTCTTTATGTCTGATTTTTTTTTTTTACATTGTGATATGGTTTGGTATTTTTCTTTTAAGCCCCCAGAGTCACTTTTTATGAGATGGGCAGCAATATAAACTTGCTAAATAATTGTTGTGGCCCGCCAGCGTCCCGTGCCGGTGCTCAGGGATCCCGAGGATGATGAGGCGGTTGTGGCACGGTACCATCGGCCCGTGCACCCAGCGCCCGAGTCAGAGAGCGAGGGGGACTCAGTGCCAGAGGATGACAGCCAACCAGGGCCTTCTGCATCTCCTCAGTGGGAGCTGAGTGACTCAGGAGAAGAGGAGGAGCCTCTGCTTAATGCTAGGGCACGCAGGGCAGCTAGCAGGCAGGAGTGGCTCTGTAGAAGGAGGTCTCCTCGCGAGTAACTCTGCAGGCTGATTGGCCACGCCCTAAGGCTATTTAAGGCTTCAGCACGCTGAAGCTGACTGCTGGAAACAACGTTTTACCTTCTTGCTGTTCTTGAGACTTCTACGGCTTAGAAATTCTGGATTCTCCTTTTGTTGAATTTAATTCATCCCGGGCTTTTTGCCAACGTCAGTGAGGCACTGATAACAGAGAAACTAATTGGCTGTTTACTTTGGGGGTTTGCATTCTGGCCAGCTTGTTACCAGACTTTCTTATGATTTAATGATTTTAACCTCTAGTTACTAAGGAGTTTATTAGTACTAAAGAATCTTATTGACAAAGTGTGTGTGTGTGCGTCATTTCCATAGGGCGTGCTGTGCTAGGACACAACAATAAATATGTTAAACAAGAATAATAAATCTTTACATGGGATGTACTTACTTTTTCTCATGACTTTGTCTCTTATAATAATTAAAAATACAAGAAAATATTTACATTGATTACTATTTTTTTACTGGAATGCTATGTTTAAAATACTATATTAAAATGATCATTCACAATTCTGTGTAATCTCTAACTGTTCAATGTAGCAAGGAATTATGAATTGGGATTTTGAAGGAGATAAGCATATCCTCCCAAATGCAATAGGCACTATTTCAGCAAGAAAATGCAATGACTGAAATATGTATGATATTATTTAAATTGATACAGCCATATTTACTTTAGTCATCTACATAGTTTGACTGCTATAATCTTCCCAAATTCTTCATACTATATCTTTAAAAAATCTAATGAAATATGTCTAACTGTACATACAGCTATCTGCAGGTAGTCCTCAATTTACAATCATTCATTTAGTGACTGTTTGAAGTTACAATGGCACTGAAAAAAGTCACTTATGACCATTACAGCATCCTCATTGTCATGTGATCAAAATTTGCACACTTGGCAACTGGTTCATATTTATGATGGTTACAGTGTGTCGAGGTCATGTGATCACCTTTTGCGACCTTCTGACAAAGTCAATGGGGAATATGTTCACTTAACAATTGTGATATTAACTTAAGAACTGCAGTGATTCACATAACTGTGACTAGACAGATCAAAAATGGGCAAAACTGACAAATAACAACTGTTTCACTTAGCAACAAATTTTGGGTTCAATTGTGGTTGTTAAGTCAAGGACTACCCTTATTAACTCTTCCTGAAAAGGTTATTGATTTAGGATATCCACTGGATCCACCATTACTAATCCATTAACCATGCTCCTTATCCAATTCAATTAAATTCATTCACACAATACAACTCGAAATTGAAAATACCTAATTATCTCATTATCAAATTAAAACCTTATTTAGAAGTTCATATTGTAGCAACATATAATGCAGTGCAAAATAATTGAATAATGATATATTTATAAAGACCTAGTATTTAACTTATTTCATCTAAATGATATTTATGGGCAATACAAAGAACACTAATTCATATAGTCACAGTGACAAGCATTCTGTGACATCTGAAGATTAAGAGCCCAATATTCCTCAAGTTACATTCTAAATAGGAACAGAAAGAGCTGGATATCATCTCAGCTCAGTATTTCTGCTACTCAAATTTTCTAGATAATGATATCCAACCTTGGTTTCATACTAATGTTAAATGCATTTACCTTTATTGCTAAAATCATCAATTAAAACAATTTCAGCCAGATATTTTCTTGGAGTTCTTTTAATTACACTATGAACTGTCCGCATGAGTGTAGACCACCCTTCATTATGGAAGACAATGATAATGCTGGAGGTGAGAAGGTTTTCATCATAGTGCCAGTATTTGCACCTGCAACAGACAATTTTGTTATTTAAAACAGTTAGTCCCTTTTAATAATTTAAACAATACAGTCAAAAGACGAACAGAGGTAGATGCAAGCATTTCGTATTGACTCATCACTACCTACATTACAATTGATTTTTCAATTTTGTTATTGATTTTTTATGAATACTTATGACCAATATTAATTACAGTAAAACTAATTTCAATAAAGAATAAATCGAACAGAAATACAAATGGGAAAAAACGGTTATAGTTGCAAAATTTAGCATCTATCAGTTGGAAATTCTTATTAATGTCTCTTGCATATGATCTATTAAATAGGTCAAAACTCCATTTTCCCCCTTGTAGCAGTTTATCCATTAAGGTAAAACCTGTTTTTATTTACAGCATAAAATTATACACCAGTTAATGTAAGTACCATATTGTGAATCAACTGAAATTTCAAAAAGCTGCCCATGTCTTCTTTCAGTCAATTTTCACTGGTAACTACATAGCAATAATATACAATGATTTGCCATTGCCTTTCTAATATATATCGCAGCTCTGGTATTCTCTGGTGACCAAGTACTGATTAGATCTAAGCTTACCTTCTAAGCCAAGACAAGATCCAACAGAAGTTGGCAAAAATATTATCAAAGACTTCAAACTAGTTCAGCTTTGCCTTTGTTTTACTGACCTAAAGCTATCATTGTTTTAGTTCCATCATATTCCTATCTCTAATTCAATTCAGAAAGGCTACTAAAAACCCAATTCTATCAACTTCTGCATCTTGACATGAAATTCGTACGCTCAAATAATGACTTGACTTCTAGGTTTTTATTTTAAAAAATCTGTAGTTTTAACATAAGCAGATGTGCTACCGAAACCCAAATTTGCTGTGTCTGTATATTCTTTATGAATACTGTTTTATAAACAAAGAATTTTGCATTCTTCCTTTCAACTGGTGACTTTGAATTTTAAATTCAAAAGTCTGAAAGTTCAAGTTTATTATTCAGAGTGAATATTTCACTGTTCTATATTTTTACATTATATTAACAATGTATCTATTTTTATTTTAATACTGAACACAATGCAAATAAATATTTATTAAAATTCTGTGAACTTGGTATGTCTAGTCTAACAAAGAGAAGAACTATGGGTACCATGATAGCAGTCTTCCAGTATTTGAGGGACATGGAGAAGAGAGGGTCGACCTATTATTCAAAGCACCTGAGGGCAGGACAAGAAGTAACATATGGAAACTTATCAAAGAGAGATCCAACCTAGAACTAAGGAGAAATTTGCTGACAATGAGAACAATTAATCAGTGGAATGGCTTGTCTCCAGAAGCTGTGGGAGCTCCATCTCTGGAAGTTTTTAACAATAGATTGGACAACTATTTGCCTGAAATGGTATAGAGCAGTGATGGCGAACCTTTTTTTGCTCGCGTGCGCGTGCGTGCGTGCCCACACCCATAATGCAATGCTCTCACCCCGCACATGCGTGCACAACACCCCTGTGCTGCCCCCCACGCATGCGCGCAGGCCTCACTGAAGCCTCCAGACTTCCAGTAGGGCTGTTTTTCACCCTCCCCAGGCTTCAGGAAAGCCTCTGGAGCCTGGGGATGGCGAAAAACGGGCCCAACGCGCCTACCGGAAGTTCGGAAATGAACTTCCGGTAGGCCTGTTGGGCCGTTTTTTGCCCTCCCCAGGCTTCAAGAAAGCCTCTGGAGCCTGTGGATGGCGAAAAATGGGCCCACTGCACCTACCGGAAGTTCGTTTCCGAACTTCCGGTAGGACTGTTGGGCCGTTTTGTGCCATCCACAGGCTCCGGAGGCTTTCCTGAAGCATGGGGAGGGTGAAAACAGCCTCCCCCCACCCTCCAGAAGGCTGAAAATCAGCTGGCCAGCATGCATATGCACGCTGGAGCTGACATAGGGCAACGCCTCGTGTTGGTGTCTCCGTGGGTGCCGCTATCTTGGATTTTGCTTCTGCGCATGCACAGAAGCTAATTTTTGCTTCTCCTGGTATAGAGTCTCCTGCTCCAAGGTCCCTTCTCACTAACATTCTGTATTCTGATTTTTCTCTTCCCCATTATTCACAGTATCCAGAATTTAAAAATAAGGTACTATAAGCAAAAGAATTAAGACATCTATATCAGGCAAGTATTTTCTTTTAAATAAATAAAAAGCATACCTTTCTTTAAAAAATCTCATTGATAAATTGAAATGTCTGCTACTATCAAAACAAGTTCTCAAGCATTTTAGAGTTTAATATAAAAAAGCCATCTGGTATTTCACAGAACAAACGTGACATCTAGTGGCAAGTAAACTACCATCATAAAGCATGTTATTGTACTTTTCATCACCATGTCTACAAATATATTTATAAAAAACCATAATGCCATTGCCAATTGTCATTTTATGAATATTATATGAAAATGAGCAAGGATAGTTAGCAACTATTTCACACTTAAGACTGAATACTAATATTGTAGTTACGATATAATCACACTTCCACGCATGTTTTGTATTAAACCTAGAATCATTCTGCCACCTAGTGTTAAATCTTTTATGAGAACAAAGATTCTATTTTAACAGTACTTTAGTTACCACAACAAAGGCAGTGAGTGTGTTATTCAATATTTATTTTTATTTATTTGATCCCGCCCTTTTTTGTTTTTGTACAAATATTCTTATGTTCATTCCACACCTGCATATTTGGAGGCATTTTAAGCCAGAAAATTGTGTATATCACATGCTCTATTTATGTGCTTTTTTGTAACATACAGACACACTGACTTGCCACAGGGAGAATTCCATATGCTTTCACCTATACAATATTCAACCATAATGTAGGGATTTTTTTTTAATGGTTTTTTTACTGACAGATGATAAAAGCTCTATACTATAGTATTTGTCAAGCTCCTCAATAGTGGAGCTAATTTGCATACCAGTAAAATACATTTCTATCCTAGAAAGACAGCATTTATTGAATTAAAATATTTGCTTGTCTAATACAATACTATCCATCTTGGGTCTCCACAATTTCAAAATTTCTCACAGGTCTATTTCAGGATTGAATCCATGCTCTCTGAAAAATCTCTGAATGCCTATTTATGAATTTGTGGCAGTAGAAGAATTTGAAATGTTTTTCATTATTTATGTTTATATGAGAATTGAATACCAGAAAGAGGCCAAGTTTTAAAGACTTCTATACTGTATTCTAAGAAAGAGAGAGAAAAAGAAAAAAGATACTCTTAGTAGGTATTTACAAAACCATTCTTGTAATAAAATAAGACAGCATATTGTTATATACTCAGTAGAACATTTTTTGCCAGGATAATTCAGTTTCTTTCAGGAATTGCAAACTGGCACTACACTATCTACTCCCCACTTGAAAAGCACATTTTTGTCTTTGAATGTAAAGCACTGCAGAGCCGTAACAAAAAACACAGTGCAGAAAAGAATTTGGCTTGCTAACAATAGCAATAATCAAGAAGTTGACAAATGCCTTACATTAATTAAATGTTTGATAAAAGGATAAAAAAGGTTGTTTTATCTTAGAGAGTTGTTTACTTAGAGAGAAAAAGACATAATTTCCTCAATGAAAATGTAATGCTGATGTCATTCTTGCATTAAGTCGCATCAACACTGTAACTATGAAAGCTTTCTAGAAAAAGTTTGTAAAAATGTGTTAAATATTTAAGCTGATTATTCCTAAACAATTTTCAAAGTAATATATAGCACGTCATAAAATTATCATCAACAAAACATGCATTGTAAAAATTCCATGTTACAGTGTAATCTTGCCCTTTTTTGTTAATAAGTCCTATGGATTCTACTTATTTTCTCCTCCCAGCAGTAATATAGCCTCTAAAAAGTAGCCTCTAAGGCTACTTTTATTTACTGAATACTAATGAACCATCTAATATTTTTAACAATTTATACTATAGGACAAAATAGGCCTTCACAATTCAATTGTCACAATGCAAAAATAAAGTATTATATAGAAATAAATATGTTAAATGGAGAAAATGAAAAACAAGCATTTAGCTGGTAATTTTGTCTTATTTCTAACAAGTGCTCTTAATAAAAAAGTTTAAGCAAGATCCTTTAGCTCAGTGATGGCGAACCTTTTTTTGCTTGGGTGCCAAAAGGGTGCGCGTATGATAGTGCGCGTGCACGTGCCTACACCCATAATGCAATGCCCTCCTCCCGCGCATGCGCGCAGAACCCCATGCTCCCCCGCGCATGTGCGCAGGACTCACTGAAGCCTCCGGAGCCTGTGGATGGTGAAAAACGGATTCCAGCTGATTTTCGGCCTTCCGGAGGGTGGGGGGAGGTCATTTTCGCCTTCCCCAGGCTTCAGGAAAGCCTCCGGAGCCTGTGGATGGCGAAAAACGGTCCAACGGGCCAATCGGAAGTTCGTTTCCGAACTTCTGGTAGGCCCGTTGGGTCCCAACCGGAAGTTCGTTTCCGAACTTCTGGTAGGCCCGTTGGGTCCGTTTTTCGCCATCCACAGGCTCCGGAAGCTTTCCTGAAGCCTGGGGAAGGCGAAAACGACCTCCCCCCACCCTCCGGAAGGCCGAAAATCAGCTGGCCAGCGGGCACATGCGCGCTGGAGCTGACATAGGGCAACGCCTCACGTGCCCTCAGATATGGCTCCGCGTGCCACCTGTGGCACGCGTGCCATAGGTTTGCCATCACTGCTTTAGCTGATCATTCTCTGGTTAATGTAAATGACCAAATTGGTTTCCTCCATGCCACAATATTCTCCCTAGGAGCAAGAGCAAGTTCCCAATTCCAATTGCAGGTGGCTGAACAATGAAAGGATCTTCTATTGTTTTGACAGTAGAAAAGCAAATGGACTGAAAACTTTATATGGACATAAGGCACTTCCACTACAAGAGGACAACTCTAAGTTCAGACTATCTGTCTTTGGTTTCATGATATATATGAAGAAACACTTGTGTTAAGGCTCCCAGCTAATAAGTTGAAAGGAAGCCAGGATTCCAGATCGAAAACATATCAAAATGAGATGGCTATTAAAGATCTTTATACAACATAAATTAGCAGATCCCAAAGACCCTTGAAGGCTGACCCTCAGATTTAATGCCATATTACCGTAGGATGCTTTGCAACTTGATAGTCATAGTTGTCCACATACTAACTTTGTTATACTCCTCTACACACATCTAATGCTCCTTACCATCATTTGAAAGCTAGCATGTGTATTACATTATTAGATTTTATCCTCACTTTATCACTTAATAAGTAACTCAAGGTGGCAAACATGCCTAACACGCTTTTCTCCTATTTTCCTCATAATAACAACCCTGTACAGTGGGTTGGTCTGGGAGAGAGTGACCTGTCGAAAGTCACCCAGTCAGCTTTCATGTCTAAGGCGGGACTCAGTGTCTCCTGATTTCTAGGTCAGCACCTTAACCACCAGATCAAACTGGCTATTGCTATTTTAAATATCATTATTTTAACATATAAGTTTTCTAGTAAAATACTAGCTTTGTAAACACTGAACTACAAATAGATTATTATTTTTACTGAAATTAGAACTACAATTATGCATGTAGTACTGTGATTCACATAACTTTTAAATAACATTTTGGAAATGTATTTTTGCTAGGCTGCTTTGTACACCTGCCAAAACCAACTTTATTTTTTATTTAATAAGCTAAAAATATAAGTTTTGTTTCTTCTGCATTATCTAATGCAGCTATGTGCCTAAGCATTTGTAATATTCAATATTTTAATATTGCTTTATTTTTTATTTAATAAGCTAAAAATATAAGCAATATAAAAATGTTGAATATTACAAATGCTTAGGCACATAGCTGCATTAGATAATTCAGAAGAAAGAAAATTATTGTAGAAAAATCTGGTGAAAGGTAGATTATCAAATTATAAGTTTTAAGGCATGGAATATATTACATAGAAGAGATAAAAGATAAATTCTGAAATTCTAACTAAAACTGTATAATGTCCAGGGATTTTGAAGCCAAGATTTTATTTTTTTCAATAAAAAATTAAAAATTTGGGAAAAATTAATGTTTAGGTCATGTTTATTTTTAAAATATTATTTACATATTCTTTGTTACTTCATAAAATCATAAAGTTGGAAGAGATTATTTAGACATCAAGTTCAACTCTCTGCTCAGTGTAGGAATTCAAAGTCATTCAAAACAGATGGTTGTGTAGGCTTTGCATGGAATGTTGTTATTATATATTCCTGTGTTTACTTATAAAAGGACGTTTTGTATAAAAATGTAAAATATAGTTTATTCAGAAAATAGTTGAGTTTTAAGTCTTTTCAAGTGATACATCTTCCAATCAACTTCAGATTTTTAACTAAAGGTTCTATTTAACAGCATTTTTTTCTTCTATGCTTTTATCATTTTATTACTGCATATGCTTCTGAACTTTGAATTTTGTCTACACTGAGGCAAGTTTCTGAATTCCTTCACATGAGTCTATTTTAGTTTGATATGAGTATTCTAAAGACAGATTTATTTTTTTTGTATAATTTCTATCTCTCTCGTTTTATTAAATTTATGTGCTACCTATCTCGTTTACATAACACCATTTATTATTTAAGATCCAAATGGTCCCCACTTCTATTGTTTAAAACAGTCATGAAAAGCTGACTCTTCACCAGACTTCTGATGAGGAAAAGTGAGCCCCTCACTTAATTTCTTCTGTTCAGCTGTGCTTGCCATCTTTTATATTTTTCATTTATTTCTTTAGTGGTTGTGAAATTGCCAGACTCATTAAGAGTCAGGTGGTGTACTAGTTTAATAAATCATCATTAGTAGTGGAAGTGGTAGGAAATATTTAGTTCTCTATTTTTTTCTATTTGGGGGGGGAGCGGATGCCTTGCAAAAACTGTTACATCTTTATCACAGTAAACACAATATAAGAATGGTGTCATCCATTTTACTGAAATTATATCATTCTTGAATAAGTATAAAATAGAGGCAGAACTAAAACTTACTCTTCTTGGCGTAAATCATTAATGCTCCGATCTAATGAGATCATATCACTTGCTACCATGTTGAACCCAAATTCTTTAATGCTGGCTTGAATAGATTCTTTATATTCAGGTCCTAAAACATATGGCTTGGCTTCCTCACCAGGACCACCTACAACTCCATGGGATTCGGGTTCTTTGAGTTCAAAATTACCAAGAATTCCAGGTCGCAATACAGGGTCATGGTAGATATTTGTCTGTGGCTTAAACGTAAGATACTGTCTCTGCATAATATTTTGCTGATCGTTCTTTTCACCAGCATGAGGAAATCTCTCGTTTTTGGCCTTATTCCTTCGTCGAATTGCTTCCAAGTCTACTTCCACACCTTCAACATGAGGCCAGGGTAACACTGGCTTAAATTTGTCGTTTCCAGGAATTAGACCATTATCTCTATTGTTTGGCATTAGATTGATGGCTTCTTTGTAGTCCTACACACACACAAAAACAATAAATATAAAACAAAGTGAATTAGTTACATGGCAACTTCAATTTCATTTTTCCACATTATTTTCACTGTCAATTTATCAATATGAATATCATACAAATTGATAAGATCGATCTATATTACAGGCAAATAATTACAGAAATTACTATCTCAGTCATGTTTTATATCACAAATGAAGGGGAATATACATATTCCAGAATAATGTTGAAGGAACCAGTCTGGGTCGGTCAACGGGACCAGAGGTTTACTTCTTCCAAGCTTTTGGAATTGTGCTGGAGCCCATGTTCAGGGAATTCCTCTCTGTGCTTTGAGCTATTGTGTGTGTGCGCGCTAATATTCTGTTATATGGTACCTGGATGTGTGACGCTTTTTAGTAGTTGACTGGGATGTTGATGGTCAGCTATTAAGTCATTAGTTGCCATTTCTGTGTGCTGCCAAGGTCTCACTTCCTAAGCATTGATAAGCTGGTGGTAAATCAGCACTCCTGTTGACTGACATGGGATCCCTTTCCCAGGCTTCAATCACTTCCCTGGCTGTTTTTGTGCCTGCTCATCCAACAATTTTGGTAGCTGCAAAATTGAATGTCTGTCCTTGTTCATTGCAATGTGAGGCTACCAATGAGTTCAGATCTCCTTGCCTGATTGCTTGCTTGTGTTCTGCAATCTGTCATACATGGTCCATGCAGGTGATCCTGTATATTACATTGGAAGTATCTCTCACCTCCAAGCAATCTTTGCAATGCATAATTGGTCCTCATATGGTAGCCTCTGGGTGGTGTGCAATGCCTACTTGCAGATCTTGGAAGCTGCTTTCTACTGTTTCCGAAATGTTTTTGATGTATGGCAGGCTGTGTCATATAGTTGGTTTTGTACCTTGTTTCTTTCTGCCTCTCCACGTGTTGTGCAGACATTGTGTAACAAATGCTTGTGGGTGCCCATTCTGCCTGAATTGTTAACGTAGGTACCTGCTCTCCAGGCAGAATTCAGTCACTTCAGAGTTTCCCACCAATCTAAAGGGAGGCTTTGTCAGGAGCTTTATTGATCTCTGAAATGTGGAAGTAATAAAAGCCCCCAACAAGATACCTCCCAAACTGTTTTTCTTGGGTACAAATCCTAGAGAGCTGTTTGATTTACAGAAGAATTCCCGGACATGACATCAAAACAGAAGCTTGGAGTGACATTGGAAGGAGATGAGAAGTATGTCAACAGATAGCATATGGTGAAAGTCCCTATTCCATACAGTGAACAGGAGGGGACATGGAGGGTAGAGCTGTTTGTAGGAGCTCCTCTTTTATAGGAAAATTTACTTTTAGAAATTAAATATGCATTTTCACTTTTATTTATAAAGCATAAGAACTAGTTTTTCAAAGAGCATTTGAAGATTGACAAATAGAGGATGCATTGAAATGAATGATGGCATGGTTATTTTGGATTTATGAGGTTATTCTGAATATATTTGCACAATTTTTGTGTTTATTATGTTTTCCAGCAATGCAACGTTTGCTTTGCAAACTACTTATATTCAATTGGTTGAAATAGCATAAAGACATTTGTAATAAACTGCGTGGAAAAAAATAATAAATCAGGTGACAAATATAGCCTTGCAATATTTTGTTAAAGCAAGATCTATTTCCCAAACCATCTTTGTTTATTTGTTATTTGTTGTTTGCTATATATTTCTCTAATGTTTATCTTAAGTGCTCATTCAGTCTATAAAAACAATAAAAATAAATGGATAATATCACACTATGGAGAAGGTCTTGTTTAATCCTGGAAAACCCATAGATGGTTTTGTGTAATAATGTATACATGTGAATAAAAATCAATCCTTTCATTAATTTTTCAAGTTTTAATGCCTTCCGCTGATGTTCAACTTTTCATAACATTCAAATATTTCTAAAGTTGAGTATCCAATTAATTTTTCTGAAAATCATGTTAACTCCTTGGTACAAGATGATTTCCATGGCTGCTAAAATAAGAACTCTAAAACATAAAAGCACTGAGCTCCTACAGATTTGTTAAAATAATATTTCTGCACATGTAGCACATTTCACTCTCATCTTGGCTAAGAAATGAGTTTCCCTGAGAACCTGAAGAGTCAATTCAAACAGAGAGGAAAAAGAATACAAAGAATAAATCTTAATTTAATAGTATCTTTATTTAGTATGTGCTTATATTTAAGCACAGTAGAAGCCTACTTTTAATGGCTGAGTACAGTAATTAGTAATAGTTTCACTATAAAGAAAAACCTCACTATATTATACAACAAGCAAAAAATGAACAAATAAATATAATCAAATATCCAAAGCAATTGCCACAATGTTACAGAGATATGAATTACATATTTTCCCCATCAACCTGGGTCAATAGAATTGTGTGAAAGCGACTATCTTGCTAAAGCAAGGAAGATGACTTTGGGAAAATTGTTGTGGGTATTATTTATACGTTGGGTATTGCAAAAAAATTAATATGGAATGCTCTGTTCAAGATTCTAGCCCATTCACTCCCATTTATGATCTTTCTTTCCCTTTCCACTATCTTTCAACATAACTCCACTTTTCATAATCTTCAATGCATTGTTAGAATCTCTTCTATCTTTTATCTGGGTCTCATGTACAGTATGTATGTTTGTGTTAAGTCTGCCCAAGCCCAAGTGAGTCTGGGGGTATCCAATAAGTCCAATACATGGATTTAAAATAAACAATAAAAACTGCATAAATGTTTAACACTCCCCAATATGCAAAAAAATAAATCAATCATCAAAGGCTCTACAAGCACCCCAACCCCAGGCCTTGAGAGTTCCAGCAATCAAAGAATGTGGGAGCTGTGCACATGTATAGTCATGTGAAAAAGTAAGTACACAGTAAGTGCCTTATTTAAAGTTTTTCTAATTTTTTAATTAAATTAAAATTATTCAACAAATAATTAACAGAGATGACATTCCCTTTCAAGGAAAAATAGCCCCTTCTCGGCTTCTCAGAGACTACTTTCAGCATCCTGCACCTGCTATTGGGCTGAATTTGTATGGAACAGCCTGGCCCAGGGTGGGTGGCAGTGGTTTGAAATCATCTCCACTTGTAGATGTTCTTCTGGATAACTGTATGATGATGTCCATCTGTTTGTCTTTTAAAATCTCTTCCCACTCTCATAGCTATCTATAACCTTCTTTCTGAAGGCCTTGGAAGCTCTTTTGATCTAGTCATGGTGACACCACACACTTCAGCAACAAAGAGCAAATCAAATTAAATGCCTGAGGCTTCTATATAACAGGTTCCTTCCAGTGGTCTCTAACAATGCTCATATTTTGAAATCTTAGCGGGTGCATCTAATTTTAATTTTAGATATTTGAGATAGTGATAAATCTACTTATTTCTTTCCGGATGCAAAATTTACATGTATGTTTATTTAAATTACACAATGGATTTCAAAATGTAAATGGTACATTGCATTTGTTATATATCCTTTAACAATTTTGTCCATTTTATTTACCTATCAACCTGTGAAGATTTTTTTCCCCTTCTTTCACTAAACTAAACCATATCATTCAGGGGTGGGTTCTAACCTACCTCGCTGCCGGTTTGCTTCCTCCCGCGTCGTGTGCTGTGTCTCATGGGTGCGCGCGCTTTGCGCACGCATGCATGCACAGTGCCGAAAAATCCCAAAAAAATCTCCCCCCCCAAAAAAAGCCAAAAACAAGATGGCGACGCATGCGCAGGGCCGGAAACACGGCTTCTGTGCAAGCGAAAAAGAAAAAAAAAACCGGAAAAAAATTCAAAAAAAAATCAATTTTTTTTTTAAAAAAAAAGATGGCAGCATCCACGGACCGGCACTGACCGAACCGGATCTGTGACATCACTGTGACATCACCAGCGGGTCGCTACCGGTTCGGGAGAACCAGTCCGAACCGGGAGGAACCCACCTCTGATGTCATTCCAGAAATCAGCAGATATTTCAATCCTGTTTTTTCTTTCCATTGTGAAAACTATTCTACATCTTGGGGTTACCAAAGATTTAGCATCTTTGGTGTATGATGCAGCTTGGCCATATTAGATGGAATACTTTATATAGTAAGTTAATGATATTGACCGATAAACAAATTATTTGATCTGCCCTGACAATGAGGAGATCAATAGGGCTAAAGAAATAAATGGGAATAGGGCAAAAATTACATTTGATATCACTATAGCAAATAGTAATCCCACTGACTTGTACAAACATTATGAACCACAGTTGTATGTGAAACTTCAAGAAATAACCCATTTTTACTGTGAATTTTTTGGCAGTTTTTTCAGGCTTGGAAATATTTTATACCAAGATCAAAACATTTCCCAAACAACCAAGACAATAATTTAGAGTTGAAATGGAATGTTATGCACAAGATTACTTGAAACTGTTCAAAACCAAAGCAATCTGCACATCTACGTTCCCTATATATTTAATAAATATATGTTCTCTGACATAAAACGTTAATAGAGTCATTTGATCCAGACCTAAGTCTTCTGTGGAATATATCCAACTCTGAGTTCACAAGTTGTACAAGTCCTCCTGGTGTATTGTATCTCTCATCTAATACTGTAAATGTTGTAACACTGAAGAAGCCAAAGAAAAGACAGCTCCATAGTGTTCTTGGTAAAGAATACTGAATAACTGGTTTACAAGTATAAAGAGTTTTGAAGATGAAATTCACTATTGGTCATTGAGTGGTCTGCTGTGATATCTAAAATTCTTTAAAGGAATTTGGCTGAAATTCTCTCTAAACCTATGGATATCTGAGAAAAGAAAGACTGCCTTAACAGAAATTGGCTAGGATTTTTACTTTCCACCTTGATGAAAAGACATCAAGGACAATTAATGGAACCAGTGAAGCGTCAGAAAATGTTAAGCCAATAAAAAAATTGGCAAATACAGGCTATTACTTTCAAAAGAATCATTCCTGTTTCCATGCAGACTAAAGAATTTGACATAACATGAGAGTATTATAATGAGGTTATAGGTTTATAAAAACCTTCACCGAAAGTCAATTTGATATTTTCAATTTGTATCTGTTAAACATATTGCTCCTCACTGTAATGACTTACAGGTAGACTTTGCTTAATGACTGCCCCATTTAGCAAGCGTTCAAAGTTACATCATGCTGAAAAAGTAACTTTATAACCAGTTCTTGCATTTACAATCACTGTAGCATCCCCATGGTCCTGTGATCGACATTCATTTTTTGTTTTTTCATGCTCCTTCTGTCCTAAATTCTACTTTCTATTCACAAATTTCCCCAAATCCATTTTAAGTTTGTTTGTTTTGAAATGCTCAACTTTGCTTTGACAAAATTTGATCCTTTTTATAAATTAGTTGTTTCCAAACTGTGAGAAAACTTTTTATTGGAAAGGCAACATGTTTTGTGGCACTTATATTCACTGTGTTCACTGAAGCATGTGACCCTGCAGTAAAGGCTAAGTTTAATTAATTTTTTTTCCTACTCATCATCTATTTTTATATAGAATCTAAATCCTTAGGATCTAACATTACATTTTTGATATTGTCTATGTACCGGAAGAAAAGTATTCAATATATACCTGAAACTCTTCTCTCCAAATATTACCATTCCAAAAGACAGCTATTAGAATCTGCATCTCAATACTTCCTGTCAACGGAACCATGTCCTCCAATCCACATAATGTTTAACTAAAGACATCTTCAGTGAATATCATCCATAACAATCCATTTGTCATCATGAGACTGAAGAAAATTGTGCTGAATCTCAAAGTGGTATATATTCAAAATGATTACCATTTAGTAAATGTATTCATGCAGGTTTTAAAGCATAGTGAAGGTATGAAACTGAAAGCCACCAGCTCTGTACATCATAGGAAACTGTCAAATGTAATGCATTTTCTAGAATTTTGGTAGACAGTGAAATGACCAGTCATCCCTTCTTTTCCAAGTGCATTTGTTAAATGAATGTACAGGTCAGTAAGTGGAGCTTGGGGATGGGGGAAACTCTGGCGGCCTAGTGCAGGCACAAGCCCACCTGCTTCAGGCCTCTCAAGGCCTCTCAAGGCCTCCCCCACCCCAAGATATGCCATGCACCGCTTCCTGCCCCTCGGGTGCCTCACATGCCAGCCTTCTGCATAACTGACTGTCTTGCCAGTGAGAAAAAATGGGGAAGGATACACTGGCCATGCCTGCCTTTCCCAACTTTCCTCAGTCCTTGCCCCTGCCAAGGTGCCCTAACTTTCTGGGGCAAAAATAAAGGACCAGTTCTCTAGCCTTTCAGAGCTTTCTCCACTGATCAGCTGGCTATCAGGAAGCTGGAAAGCTTTCCTACCTCCTGCTAGAAGCAAGCCCCTGCATAAAAAGCAGCAGCTTCAGGATGAGAGTCCCAAAACCTTTCCCTTGCTTAACCTCTCTCTCCCTGCCTCACACACAAAACCACATTTTGTCAGGGTTCCGAATAGCATCTGGAATTAAATCAGAGTCCGAGGCAAAGTATTCCTCAAAGTTCCAATTTATTAACAGAGCCATGTCAGCACGGCTGGGAGAAATCCCGAATCTTAAGCTTTCGGGGTTTCTCCACCGAGTTGAAAGTTCAAGCCTTTGTCCCCACACCCCCAAGTTCATCACATGAACCAATCTTCATTGCTTCATCCTCTGTCTGGTAGCTTGGTTGGAACTCCACCTTCTTCCGTGCAGGTGCAGGACAAAGGATGACCTTGACAATCTAGAAGGAATTTGTTGTGGCTACATGCAGACATCCCTCATGCAACTGCCCCTCCCAAATTCCCATAGCAAAGAATACATTTTTAAACTAGCATAAAGTGTGGCAGGCCAAAGATCCAAAGAAAATGGCTTCGGCCTGACACATTTCTTCAATAAACAAAACAAAAAAAGCTGGTAGGGGCAGACTTGTTGATCTCCCTCCCACACATCTCAATTAGGTGCCAAAACTAAACTCTCCGCCTCTGCTTTCTAACCCCTTTAAAAACCTTGCATCAGGGCTGAAGAATAGAGGAAAGAAGCAAGCAAGGAATTTTTTTTTTCCCTGCAGCTTTTTCCCTTTAACTGGAGGAAAAAAATGTTAATCTCCAAAACTATAAACTAGAGACTTATGAAACAAAATGAAGGATGCTGGGTCTCTGCAAACTTTAGATGTCTATCTGACTGACTGCTAGGACTTAGAAGCTAGACTGTAGACTTCCTCTACAGGCAGTCAGTCAAACAGCTAAAACTTGCAAAGCTTTTATGCAGGGTCCAGCTTCCCAAAGCCTAGCAATGCGCTTTGCAGCCTCCCTGTGGCCAGCTGATCGGTGCAGAAAGCTCTGAAAAGACCTGCCATTCACACAAGGATTTGTTGGGACTCAAAAAATGGCGACTGCTTCCAGGAGGCATGGGGACCAGGCCTAAGCACTGTTGGTCCTGTCAGGAGAAGATGGGGGTGTCAGGGTTCCAGAGTGTCAGCCCTGGAGGCCATCTTTTTCTTTGGATCTTCAGGGCTGCCAGGGGAGAAGAGAAGCAGGAACACTACAGCATCCCAGTGGACAAAGGACCACGGAGACACTTAGATATCTTAACTTTGAAACATGATCGTAAGTAGTTTGGGGTGTTGGTCGTAGCTTTATATCATCGTTAAGTGGTATGTCATTTCTCAAGGACTACCTGAATTGTAGCAGGAGAAATTGAATGGGATACAACTGGAGGAATGCTTAGTTACTAAAGCCGTTATTTACATTACCAGGCACAGCCCCAGTTTGATTTCTACAACCTGAAGCTGATGTGGTTCCTATCTTCAAAAAAAGGGATAAAAACCCAGATCCAGGAAACTACAGACCAATCAGCCTAGCATCAATTCCTGGAAAGATACTGGAAAAGATAATAAAAAACAGATCTGTGAACATCTAGAAACAAATAAAGTTATAACTAAAAGCCAGCATGAACTTGTTAAAAACAGATCATGCCAAACCAATCTTATTTCATTCTTTGACAAAGTGACTAAATTAGAAGACCAGTGAAATGCTGTGGATATAGTATGCTTAGGCTTCAGCAAGGCATTTGACAAAGTAGACTACAACCTACTTCTTGGTAAGCTAGAAAAATGTGGGACAGACAGCATCACCATCAGATGGATTTGTAACTGGCTGACAAACTGTTCTCAACGAGTATTCCTTAATGGTACTACATCTACATGGAGGGAAGTAAGCAGTGGGGTACCACAAGGTTCTGTCTTAGGCCCAGTACTCTTCAATATCTTCATAAATAACTTAGATGAGGGAATAGAAGGAAAACTCATCACATTTACAGATGACACTAAGCTGGCAGGAATAGCCAACACCCCAGAAGACAAGCTCAGGATCCAAAAAGATCTTGACAGACTTGAACAAGGGCACGTTCCAGCAAAATGAAATTTAATGTGGAGAAAAGCAAGGTTTTACACTTACGTAGAAAAAAACCAAAGGTACAAGTACAGATTAGGGGAAACCTGGCTCAAAAACAGTAATTGTGAGAAGCACTTTGTAGTACTAGTGGATGATTACTTAAACATGAGCCAGCAGTGTGCGGCAGCAGCCAAAAAAGCTAACACAATCCTTGGTTGTATAAACAGAGGCATAGAATCAAGATCATGTGAAGTATTAGTACAGCTTTATAAAGCCTTAGTAAGGCCACACCTGCAATACTGCATCCAGTTTTGATCACCACATTACAAAAAAGATGTTGAGACTTTGGAGAAAGTGCAAAGAGCAACTAAGATGATTAAAGGCCTGGAGACTAAAACATATGACGAACAGTTGCAGGATTTGGGTTTGGTTAGTCCAGAAAAAAGAAGGACTAGAGGGGACATGATATGACTATTTCAATATTTGAGAGTCTGCCACAAAGAGGAGGGGGTCAATTTATTTTCCAAAGCACCAGAGGGCAGGACAAGAAACAGTGGATGGAAACTAATCCATGACAGAAGCAACCTGGAATTAAGGAGAAACTTCTTAACAGTGAGGACAATTAACCAGTGGAACCGCTTGCTGTCAGAAGTTGTGGGTGCTTCATCACTGGAGGTTTTTAAGAAGAGACTGGACAGTCACTTGTCTGAAATGGTATAGGATCTCCTGCTTGAACAGAGGGTTGGACTACAAGACCTCCAAGATCCCTTCCAGCTCCATTCTGATTGATTGATTGATTGATTGAACCATATAAAAATGATGATTAAGAGAAACTAGATACATGAATGGGTAAGGACCACACAGTGAATCAGATTACAGTGCAAAACAGTGCTTTTAGAATCATAGAGAGAGAGAGAGATAGGGGAAGGGAAGGCAAGGGCAGGGGTGGCAGATAGGCAGAAAGGAAGGCCTCCAAACATACATTTATGATCCTTTATCTCCGTATTGCATTTTCTTATCTTAACAGTGATATTTTCAATCCATATAGAAACATACACAAATCTTTTAAGGATTAGAAACTTTGCTTGGGGATTTAAACATTACCTAGAAAGTTGCCTACTGAAAGGCAGTTACAAGCTTTCCCATCAGTCCTCATCCTACAGCAATTACTGTACTTTAAAATCTTTCTATTTAGACTTGTAATTTATGCATTTTTATGTTTACAATAGTCCTTGCCTCAGCAGGTGGCAGCACATGACTATCACTATTTAGCTTTGGAAGCAACTGGGATGAGAGATTTTTTAGGAAACACCAGACCTATAGGCTAGACCAGGGGTCTCCAACCTTGGTAACTTTAAGCCTGGGGGACTTCAACTCCCAGAATGGGAGATTCTGGGAGTTGAAGTCCGCCAGGCTTAACGTTGCCAAGGTTGGAGACCCCTGGCTTAGACCATCCTCTAAAAAAATCTGGGCATTAATAAAAAGCTACTTTTGCACTGCTACCAAGAGAATTACATAGAGTCATATCAATAAAGTTACAATACAGGTAGGGACTGGAATCTTGGTCATTGAACAAAGCAGGCCTTAAACAAGACATGTACGTGACTGCTTCCCTCAACAACCACAAAGCCAAGACTCTGAGTTGTGGTCATTAAGTAATTTCCTGGGTTGTTAAGTGGATGGAGTCCTAGGGAAAGAGCTTGGATGCTTGGGGTGGGGGGTGGGGGAAGAAGCCCTGGAAGCAAATCCTCATTGGGCTGTAGGAATGGAGCTAAAATCTTCAGGAAGGATCCAATGAAGGATTTATGTTGCCTCTGTCCACTGAAATTTTGGGTTGGAAATGTCAGCTCTGGAAGAGGAGAATCATGGCAGTTATTTTGCTCTCGAAGAGCTGTCCTGTGTGGATCTGAGATTCCCCATGGCAGTCTTTCAGACAGCTGCACAGAACCTTCTCTGCAGTATTCCCCATTGACTTTCTAGGGAAGCTAGCATAGAATATTGCAAATAGTGATCAGCAAGCACACAGATTGTAATCATGTGACCACGGGGGGGGGGGGAGCACAATGCTTTACAACAGCCAGTAGCACTTTACAAGTGGTAAAGTGGTAAAGCACCTTTTCCGAAACCCATTGTAATTTCAAATGGTCATTAAATGATCAGTCGTAAGTTGAAGACTACATGTAGTTCAAAATAATTTGAAGGACTCTGTTTTATAATATTCCTTTGAATTGTGTAGCTTTCTTTATGGAATTCTACCCACTCTAAGCACTTGCCACTGCTTGCTCCTTTCCACAGCAGCCACCCGTAGCCCACCCACCACAGCAGCCACTTGCACAGGTTTCCATCCTCCAGAGCTCCCTACCCACACCCATGCCTTGTGTGCCTTCCCACCTTTGGAAGCAACCATCCCCAGCCTGGTGTGCTTGTGCTAGGCTGCAGTAGCTGCTCATGAGTGAGCTCGCTCACACTAATTTATTTATGTATTTATTTATTAAATTTCTATGCCACACATCTCGCTATTCAAGGCACTTCCTGTGCCCGGCCTTGCTTATGTCACAGCAGCTGCTTATCTTCCTATCAGTCTGCTTGTGAGCTACCCAGGATTTGCAGCTTCCTGCCAGCTTTCCCATTGACACTGCTTGTTAGAAACTGGCAGGAAGTAACTAGGACATCTTACTTAACAACCCATAATCCTTGTTTAACGAAGGCAATGGAACTGCCAGAATTGCTGTCGCTAAGTGGTATGGTCACGTCATGTGCTTTACAAAAGCATCACATAGCGATGGAAATTCCAGTCCCAGTTTGCCATTGTAACTTGAGGACTACCTGTATTGAGACTAGCTATAATAACAGAATGTTGCATTTCTTATTATGTTGTATTTCTTCCTGTTATTTATAGTTCTGTGAATTAAAGAGATGTCAGACTGAGCTGCTTATGAGTATTATGTGCCTGTTGTGGACTTAAAATATTTTTTATCCCTTGTCACCCTAGTAACAATTTTGCTTCAATATCTCTCTCAAATTGACTACATTTCATGGAAAACATTTGAAACTAGGTTACATGAAAGAGGAGTGTTAGCATTTATACTGTGTCGTAAGTCAATAAATCATAATTATGATTTTTTTTGAGCAAACAATACCATCCAAGTTCACACAATACTGAACCCTAATACACTGAATTGTCGGTATAAGGAAACAAAATTTAAAAATGATTAAAATAATCAAACTAATGTTCAGTTTAATGGGTGGTAATTTGAGCCATGATGTCCCAACTCTAAAAGTGATAGTAACAGAGAATTCATAGTATAGTAGTACAATTTAATTAGCTATAAACCTCATGTTTTGATGTCCATTAACTGGGAAAAACAGTACATCATAGGGGAACACCTTTTGAACCAAAGTGCCTCAAATGGGCTAATTTACAGAATGTGTCCAAAATCAGGGACTCATGACTCCCAAGGGAATGAAATTTGGGGAAATTATGACAGCTTTGTTGCTACTGGCTGCAGCTGCACTGCTGGGCTGCAGTTGCATGATCAACATCTTCAACACTGTGATAGTTTCCCAGTCAGTTCTCACTCACTCCCCTATCCAGCAGCAGCAACTTATCTGCTTGGTGGGACGGGAAGGGTAAAAGGAGGAACAGTGAAGCAGGAACGCCTACACACCCTTCCCGGCCGATGCTGCCTAACCTGTCCCATTCTCCCAGCCCTTACTTGATCTGCCTTCCTGCTTGCTTTCCCCAACTCTTGCAGCACCTCATATGCACGTCCGCGCAATCTCCCTGAGCAGCACTGCCCCACCATGCACTTTCTCTTACCCATGTGGTACCTCTTACACACAATTCTGATCTAAGTCACATGCATGGTAGGTAACAGGTGCAAGTAGAGTATGTTTACTGCATCACTCTACTATTGTCATAGCAATATTCCCAAAAATCCACCAAATCACAAACTCTCCTCCCAAGCAGTTCAGTGATTAAGACCAAACACACACACACACACACACAAAGCTGAAGCAGTAAGTTCTCAAACAAACACACCCCACAATGAAACTTCCCAAAGAAAATCTGAATCCAGTTCCAAATCCAAGTCGAAGTATAGGAAAAGTTATCAAGATAAACCAAAGGATCACAACACTAAATCAGGATGTAGGCAGCATGGAGCTGAAGATGACATGCAGGAAAATGAACGGTTGCTTTCACCAACCACTCCCTCCCACATGACTAAGTAATCCACAACCTGGTGTTTCTTATTAGGAGAGGCAAGGCTATTCCTCGTGAGCAGCCTCACTGATCTCCTCTGAGCTTCCCATCTCTCTGCTCTTTGCGTCTATGGATCAGGTGGGAGTGGAAGCTGTTCCTCATCAGAGGCAGCCTGTTGCTGATAGTCAGAGTTAACCTGCTGCAGCAGTGCCTCTCCTTCCTCTTCTTAAGTGGGCAGCTGACAATCTGGTTGATCGTGTTCCCCCCCCCACTGATGCCTGACGGACCTGGGACTGTGTCTTTCTCTCTGGGAGTTCCTGAGAACCCCGGGTCTCCATGTCTGATGGCCCTGGTTCTGGTTCATCCTCCTCCTCCTCCAAGTCAAAAACCAATGGGGCCATCACAATGTGAAGAAATGTACATTTCCTGACCCACATCCCTGGCTCATTGTGCATCCCCACACCCCATTCCCAACCCACATCGCTCTCACAGACTGTTCCTGAATTTTACAGCACCTCTTTCCCAAGCCATGCCACCACCCATGATTGGCTCATCTCTCACACAACCCTGAGATCCACTTCTTGACCCATACCATAACCCCCTTATTACAACCCCAATGATTCTCATGGACCCTTCTTGACTTGTGTCATTGCACCATGTTCTACCCAACCCACGCAACACCTCTCATGCACCATTTCCAACTTCTGCCACCAAACTGCATGCCCTTCCTGACCCATGTGGTATCTCTGGTGCACACCACTACTATTCTCAACCCATGTAGCACCTCTTGTGCATTCCTTGATATGGATTCCTGATATGCACCCCTGCACATGAAGATGGCAAGAAGGTTGAAAATTTCTCCCAGTGCTACTGCTTTTTTGCCTACCTGTGGTCATTCTGTTTCTCTGTTTAGGTAAGGAAATATTTCTGAAATGATGTTCCAACAAGGCATGGATTGCCTAGTACAAATTAAATCCTAGGCAGCATAGCAGGTGATAGCAACTAAAAGCAACTGGTTGATCTCAACAGAAGCTAAGCTTGAGTTGATCTAATTAATAGCTAGATTGCCTTCCAATCCAAACACAAATTATTTTTCTCTTTTCCGTGCAAGCCTGTGCAAATGTAATAGATCTCATAAGCTCCAGTTGAGATGATATTTTACTTAATGTAATATGCAATTTTACCACCTGTAAAGTACTTCTGGCTGTTGCACATAAAGGTATTTTTACACTAAGGAAATAAGGTATGTGAAATGGGCATCTATATAAACTGAACGAACAAATAAAAATACTGTATGATGCCCTGGAATTTTTTTTCCACAAACCCTTTCTCTCCCAAAATTTCCTCGTATCATATATTAGCAACATATTTATGAATTTATAAATATTTTTGTTTGCTTTCTCAACAATAATCTTTTGAACTGCATATTCATGAATTCAGATCCTACAAAAGCTGGTCATAATGGACAGTTACTCTGTTCATTTGGAATAATACAGATTGGTTTTATATAGTCTAAATATAGCTAAACGTTGTACTATAAAAGTTCACACAATTGTTAAACATGCACGTTTCCTTGGCCTGGTCCCATAGAGTGAGATTCTGCCAACACAAATTTAGAAGGACTTTTGCAAATCAAAATACTCATTGTTTCAGGATTTCACAAGCTCTTTAGTGTTGAAAAGCTGTGATTTGTGGCCTTTTTGAAGACTGCTCTTGCTTTATATTCTTTATATCAACAGAAATTATCCCCAGGAGAGCTGGAATTGAACCTCTCATGTATCACAATCAATGTTCAACACAGTTGGTGAGGATGTTATTTTTTTCAGTGAACTACTTGTTAACTAATTTCATGGCACACTGCCCCAAAAGCAGATAGTTCACTGCTAAACAATTACTTTTAGAAAACAGTATTGTACTGAATGCTTATTTAAATGCACCGTCTAAGTATATTCTTTTTCTTGGAATTGAAGCTATGATTATGGGGGGGGGGGAATCCAAAAGTTTTTCTGTAGCATCATTAAACTGTGTCTTTTAGAAAACTCATGTTTAATAGGGGGAGAGGGGTTAGCACCATAAATTAGGCAAAGCAGAAGACTATGCTGCTTTGCAATTTAAGCTTTGATTTCCACCATTTGTTTCCTCAGCATTGTATTTTGCATAATGAAGATAAGCACAAAAAATCACCCCAAATCACAATACCTGTAATATCTATGAAGTCCAGTCCACAATGTTTCATTTTTATAAAAACAGATGTAATTGTTTTTTTCAGAATCTTACCTTTTTCTTTTCTGCCATTAGTTCCATTAAAGTGTTGTGACACTTTTCAAACGATAAATGATCCAATTACTTTTAATGGCCAAATTACCATAGTACAAAAGAGGACAAAAAGCACAATGGCCTAGAATATTTAACACTATGTGTAATTTTCTCTAGAAATTGATCTACATGCTATTTTGGGATTGAAAATTCATGAAGTTCTACTTACACCTCATCTATACTATTCTTCAGGAAACAAAAACACCAGTAACAAATCATAGATGCATTTACAAGCAAAACATTAAGAGCACAGACTACTGCTTATTTAGGGGCAATTGAAAGATATTATTTTAAAGAGATTCGGTGAAGATTCAGCATGTTTTACATGCAGATTTCAGGTTAGGTCACTTGTTCTTCAAATTAAAAAAAATCAATTTCCAGGTGACAGGAATGAATGTACACTTGCCATAAACTTGACACATTTAAAAATAAAGCAAGAAACAAACACACTTAGATGAGCAAGTTAGTCAACACTTGCCAGATAGACTTATGTCCTGAATTAGTATAAAGTAAGCTATTAGTTTTTTTTAATAGTCTGCATGTACAGATTGAGCCTTTTCCTCTAAGTTCATATTTAAGATGTGTGATATGAAAATGTATTTAACACTGTCGTCCAAGCTGTTTGTGGCTGAAGAAGCAGTTTTTCATAAAACACACTCTAGGAGCAGTACCTACACAAGCAATATTCATATCAACAAAATAAGAATGTGTATGTATAACTAATATCAAAGAATAATTTACTATATGCACTTATCTCTTTCCTTTAATTTTTTTAATTTGGGGATAAATTGCATTAACACATTGTACAACTTCTCATGTAAGTACAGGCTTTGGAATTTGCAGGTTGTTAGTACCTACTATTCAAAGATTTTAATTTTTAAAAATGTAAGTTTGTGGAGCACATTATTGTCATTACTGTATATCATTATTGTAAGTTTAAATATGAATTCAATCTGTTTAAAATTATTTTAAGTCTAGGAGCATTCTTTAAGAATTCCAATATACAGTTGCAAGAAAAAGTATGTGAACCCCTTGGGATTAC
>QLTV01004297.1:5535288-5554430 GCA_003457575.1 Thermophis baileyi
CAGGACAATGACCCAATGCATACAATTAATTCAACAAAAAAATGGCTTCAACAGCACCGAATACACCTTCTGGAGTGGCCCAGTCAGAGTCCTGACCTCAACCCGATTGAAATGCTGTGGCATGACCTTAAGAGAGCGATTCACACCAGACATCCCAAGAATATTGCTACACTGAAACAGTTTTGTGAAGAGGAGTGGTCCAAAATTACTCCAGATCGTTGTGCAGGTCTGATCTGCAATTACAGGAAACGTTTGGTTGAGGTTATTGCTGCCAAAGGAGGGTCAACCAGTTATTAAGTCCAAAGGTTCACATACTTTTTCCTCCCTGCACTGTGAATGTTTACATGTTATGTTCAATTAAACCATGGCAACATCTAATGTGTGTGTATTATTATTCTAAGCAGACTGTTTTTTTCTATTGTTGTGACTTAGATGACGTTCAGAGCACATTTTATGACCAATTCATGCAAAACTCCACGTAATCCCAAGGGGTTCACATACTTTTTCTTGCAACTGTATACTGTAACTTATTTTCAAGCTTATTAGAATCTCATTTTAGAGCAACACTGCCTTATACTAATTAATATGGGAGCTCATTTATACTTTTTTATTGTCCTAAGTAGTGTTTGGTGAAAAGGAATTTGTTACTCCTGATATTTCAGGAACAACTGACTAAATGTAACATGCCTCACAAAATATCGTCGAAGGATTCTGGTTTACATACAATAGTGTCAAAGTGCTGCAAGTAACCTTCTGGATTTTCATTAAAAATGTCTTTTTTATATATACATAATTTAGACACAAATTGCTTTAGTATTTTGCCTAACATCCCTGTTTTAGAAGGTTCTCAGTGTGAAACACTTATTGTATTTATTACAGTTTTGACAGATTGATTTAAATCAAGGCAATATGTAAATTTTAATTACTTCTTAAAAAGAACTACTAAGGACTCAACTGGAAATAAACAAATCGTGCTATGGGTGATCTCAAGTTATGACAGCAATTGCGACCATAAAAGTCTGACATCATGTGACTACACTGGTTAGCGATGGCAATCCCTTTGTCTTAACCAAACCCCATCAGTCATTAGGCCAGGACCCAACCTGATCCAAGTCATTCCAGCTTGCTCCCTCCCAGTTCCAAGCCTCGTAGGTAAGGTAAGGGACTGCCTCCTTTTCAGCTTCCCCCCACCCACTTACCTCCCCCATCTCTGCCCTTTTGACTCCCTCGCACGATGGAATTCTTAGCGGCAGTGACACTTGCGCTAAAGTAGAGGCCTGATCCTTCAGCAGTCTCAGCCAATCACCCCGGTGCCTCTACTTCAACCCCAGTGCTGCTGCAGGCGAACATTACTGTGCAGGGCAATAAAAAGAACAGAGATGGGGAAGATAAGTGGGCAATTTTAAGCGTGGGTTACAAAAGCCCAAATTTTGATCACATGATGGTGGGGTTGCTGCAACAACTAGACATAAGCACCATTTATTGAACATCACCCTATTTTAAATGGTTGCTACCGGTAAATGAATGGTCATTAAACAAGGACTACCTGTATTTATACCATTCTACTGCAAACCTCTATCTGAATACATTCCAGATAGAGATAATTCTGGAATTATTAGATTTACCCTTGGAACATCTTCCCTTTTGAAATTCAGCAGGTCTCTCTGCCCTCCTAGCCTCCCAAAGAGCACTGAAAAACTGGCTTTTCCCCCAAGCACTGGGATCGGGTGAGATGGGTAAGAGGATTTTATGAAGGATTATATGTTGGAAGCTTAACGTTGGTGCCATTTTTATGTTTATGGTTTTAATATATTTATGTATTATGTTGTTTTATTATTGATATTGCTTTAATTGATCATTGGGAAGCACTCAGATTTTGATATAAGACGGATGGCTATATAAATGTTTTAAATTAATTAAGATCAATGCTGAAAGCAACCATAAGATTGATGGAACACCGATCACTGGTACCAAAATTAAAAACCCTATCTTTTACCTTTACCAGCAATCAAAAATATTAATACCGGTAGTAAGGCTGTTTTGGTTTGTAAAAAGATTTTAAAAATGCACATCTTTTTTGTAGGACTCAAAAGAAGCAGGATTAAGTAAACAAAGTAGACACTCTGACATTGACCATTAGTTTCACATAATTTATTTCTGAAGCTTAAACATCTACATGTATTGTTTTTTTAGAAATAAGTTCCAGTGAACTCAAGAGCATAGCACTGGACTACAAGTGTGCAAGGCAGCACACAAATGCACCACCTGCTGGACTACAAGTTCCCTGTATGGTAAGAGTACACATGCAAGTAGGTTGACTGTTTAAATGAGATACAATGCAAAGCCCTCTAGGTAAAGATTTTCTTTTCTGCCTACATTTTAATTTATGCTCTGTGTTGAGATAGGGAGGCTCAGGTTCAAGTCCATCTTTAACCATAAAAAGCAAGTGATGATTGATTTTGGGCTATGAGTCACTAACTCACAGTCCAACCTAACGTCATGATTTGGAGGGAGATAATAGGGGAGGAAATATTAAATTCATAACACCTTACAGATGAAAAACAAACTGCTAAAAACAGAAGTATTCCATTATATTTCTAGCACATTAACACGGATCAAAAATAGTTTTCAAAGGATACTAATTAAACTGCATGTATCTTTCTATAGGAAGTTATTCAAAAATACTAAAAAAGAGAAAATCTTTTATGAATTTCTGTATGTCATTGTTTCAGATAGAAGCACCTGTCAGAAGATCCTATGTTAAAGCATGTCGCTTATTTCCACAATCTGGTGTAAGATTTGTAAGACGCATCTTACACTGCCCTTCAAACTACAATATTACTTACGGCTTTTCCACAACCTTTCCACCTTCCGGACATATTAGTAGGTTGCTAAGGGCATAGTCCCGCTTCATCTAACATCAACAAAAGCATTTAAGCAGGCAATGTCCGACTGCCTCAGGTAACGCCACCCGCCCGCTGCCCCTGCTGGGCGGCCACCTGCCCACCACCTCCCAATGGCAAAGGGAGCCCCCAGCTCGTAGCAGAGCCCCTCCAAAGCCGCCACTGTCCTTTCGCAGGCCTCGCCAACGCCACAGGCCGCAGCCTGGGCAACAGAACGAACACCAGCCGCCGCCGCCGCCACCGCCCCCTCTCGGCCGGACCCAGATCGAGAGGGCTTCGGCCCGACACCCAGGCAGCAGGCGGGAGAGGGCCGTCGGCCGGTGCGCGGAGCCGCACTCCACCTTTCCCCGCGCAGGCACACCCCCCCCTTCCCTTTCGCGGTAGCCACTTACCCGGATCCTCTCCCCCGGGCTGGACTCTTCGGCCCGGGGGGAAAGCGAAGACCAGAGCAGCAGCAGCCCCAGGAAGGAACCGACCAGGAGGACGGCGCGCAAGAGGAAGCCCAGCTTCAGCCGCATCTTCAGCGGCGGCGATACCGGCTCCCCCAGCCGCCGCCGCCACCGGGATCCCGCTGTCGCCCCCCTCCCGGCGACTGCTGCTCTTCACTTGCGCGCCGAGCTTCGCGTGTTTCCCCTTCCCTCCTCCTTTTGCTGCTGCTGCTGCGGCTGCCTCTCTTTCCCCTCACAGGCAGGCGCCTGGCGCCGAGCCTCGCTTTGCTCTTGCTCGCCTCCCCTGCAGCTTCGCTTTTCCTCCTCCTCCTCCTCTCCTCCTCTCTCGGCCTTCCTCAATTTTCTCCAATTGTTACCGCCTCTCCTTCCCGGCCTCTTGCAGCGCGCCCGCTCCCTCCCTGTAAAATCACAAACTTTTTTTTTTTTTTTGCTCCTCTTTCCTAATACGCTGTGCCTGTTTGTTCCCCCCCCCCCCGGTGTTTTTTTAATATCCTTGTTCTCTTTCCCTCCTTCCTCCTTCCTCCTTCCTCCTTCCTCCTCCTTTTTTTTTTTTTTTGCTCCTCCTTCCCCCTCCCCCCCCCCCGTTTGTTCCCCCCCCCCCCGGTTGTCTTTGAATATTCTGTATCTCTCGTTCCGTCTGCTTTCCTTGCTACTCTTTCAGGCCAGCTTGTTGAAGCTAAGCAGGAAGTCACCTCCAGAGCAAAGACTCCACGTGGCTCATTTACAGCCGCGGGCTTGATTTGGATTGACACTAGAGAACTCGAGGTTCCCTCCTGCCCCTTTTTTCCTTTAACGCGTCGCCTTCAGGAGGTGGATTTGCAACTCTAAACCTGAAAAAAGTTGGGTAAATACCGGACTCCTTCTCCCAGCTCTGGTGAGGTGGGAAGAAGGATTAGCACGTTTGCCAATTCTTTCAGAGCTGGCCTTTGTCTTTCTTTGGACTTACACGAGAGAAAATTCGATCAAAAAAGAAACGGTGCGCCCCAGAACTACATCATAAAAAGGATTCTTAATGTCCGTGGTTCTCAACCATTACTACACAGGCTAAAAATAATATCGTAGGAGGTTATTTGGGTAAAGGATGAGGGGAGGAAAGTGAATGTTACCGAAAGAAAGGAGCAGCTAATCGGCTCACCGTGGTTCTTAGCAGCTCAAGTGCTGTCTGCCTCAGGAAACGAAATGCCAAGTGTGGAATTATTCAAATAAATAAGCCCCAAAGATTATCTAGAAGGAATTGTACTCACTTCTGGACATGAGTGTCCTAGTTGTCCACTCCTGGTCAGATTCTGCTCTGGTAATTTACGATTCTAGGTAGCCTTTCAAGCCTGCAAAAGGGGGCAGGGGGGAACCTGGGGTTCTTTAGTGTCAAGTAAATAGTTGTATTGATGTCTTCCTGGGGAGAAGGGAGGACTGCAATTGAAAGTGTTGTTTGATCTTCAGAATTTTAGACCCACTGACCTTTTAGAATAAAAGTGAAATCTGGAGCTAAAAAGTACCAAGGAGAATTCTGGCAAATTAGTTCCCCCTCTTTCTTTCCCCATTTTGGGGGGCTGTTGGGGGACTTGGGTATGTTTTTTGGGCAAGCCCTTAGAATAATTGTTAGCTGCCACTGAAAATGCTTTTTCTGTCTTTTTGTTATATTATTCATTGACTTGCCTTTTATTTTAGAAATATCCTATGGATGTTTCTGTAGTAATCTATTTAATAGTTCATAAGTGTCAAGGGCATAGCCATCCCATACAGAAGAACAGAGAGCCTTGAATAACTTTACATTTGTTTTTGATTTTTTTAAAAATGAAAAAGCTGTTACTCTATAAAGCAAAGATGATCTACCAGATCCTCTTTATTTACATATCCCAATTATTAGAGAGCTTTCTAAGCAGTTAAAAAGGGTAAGAGGCAATCACCTAACGAGTTACTTTCAAGAAAATATTTATTTATTCATTCAATTTACACAGTTATCCATTTCCAATACATGACTCTGGAGAGCCAGCAATGCTTACATATAAGATAAAAACATAAACTAATAATGTATTCAACAACTGAGATAAAAACCAACAACAATTAACACAATCATGATAAGGGTTCAATCATACACCTGGGTCCCAGGCTTGGTAACAAGACCATGTCTTCAAGACCTTATGACATGCCTCAGGATTGCAGCAAATTTAATCTCCTGGGGGATAATATTCCAGACGATGGGCCCACAATGGAAAAGAGTCTCTTCCTGGGTCCCACCGAATAACACACTGCAATGCACAAGATCTAGAGCCTTGCCTTCCTTTTCTGCAAGATCTAATGGACAAGCTGCAAAAATTCAATGTACTTGATAATAAAAATCTCATATTGACACAATGTTTATTCTACCTCTAAAATAAGGTATAAAGAACAATATGTATCATAAGTTAAAATTACTTGGATATTGTCAACAGGTTCAATGTAACATATCCACAGAGCAAAATGTTAATTTGCTTCTACAGGTAGTCTTTGAGTTATAACCATTCTTTTAGTGACCATTTAAAGTTACAACAGCACTAAAAAAAAGTGTCTTATCATTTTTCACACAACCATTGCAGCATCCCCGCGGCCACATGATCAAAATTTTGACACTTGGCAACTGGCATATATTTGATTGCAGTGTCCCAGGGTCATGTGATCAACTTTTGCAACTTTCTGACAGCAAAGTCAATGGGGAAGGGAGAATCTTTTAACAACCATGTTACTAACTTAACAATTGCAGTTATTCACTTAACAATTATGGCAAGAAAGGTCATAAAATGGGACAAACTCACTTAAAAAATGTCTTGTTTAGCAACAAATTTCGGGCTCAATTGTGGTCATAAGTTAAGGACTAATTGTATATCTTGTTGAGTTTTGCCAGAAAAATGTGTACAAAAATTTTTATATAGAATAACTTTTATAAAAGGTTCATGCTGATTGTAAAGTTCTCCATTAAAAAAATCCCTTGTTTGTTTTTCTTTGCTTTGTTGTTAACTACCTAAGTTGCAATGTTCAAACTGGGTAGTCGTATTAAGCCAATGAATGAATGAATGAATGAATGAATGAATGAATGAATGAATGAATAAAATAAAAAGGTACTACAGGTTTTTCAAGAGCTAAGCTTAATGGCATCTTACCATACAAAAGAATACAAAGAATTACTAGGCACTTAATAAAATTATACATCTCTATTATAACCTGATTCATAGATAATGCTTGGTGGTGCCGACAATCTTAAGCACCGTTCCATCATGTAAACACCAAGAAAACTAATATGACTTGCTTAAATTTTGATGTGTGTTAATGGAGAACTATATATAAAATTATTTTAATGCTGTTTTTCACACTATAATTGTGATTGTAAATCATAGCTGTTGAATATGCATATAACTATAGTCTCATCTCTTGAAATACTATGTACAGAAGCACACAAATATAACTTTCAAGGTTAGATACAATATTATATAAATTTTGTTATTTATGTGTTTTTATTTAAAAGTTAAATAAAACTTAAACTTGCATTACCAATTAACGGATTGATGAATTCTTATTGGTAGTTTTGTGCTGTTACTAACAGGTTTGTAATATAGATTCTGCTGTGAAGGTAGAAAATATGCAGCAGATTAATTTACTGAAGACATTTTGGATACTTTAGTTTCTGTAAATGCTTTTGCTTTGGAAATACACAGTTTCACAGCAACAAAACCTATATAAAACGCATTGCTTCCACAATGATTACATTGTGTTAAGAGAGATACTAAGCTAAAAATCTTACTTCTCTGATGCATTGGCTACCTGTTTGAAGGAGCAACTGCAGTATTATCAGAGGTGGGTTCCTCCCGGTGCGGACTGGTTCTCCCAAACCGGTAGTGACCCGCTGGTGACGTCACGGTGATGTCACGGAGCCGGTTCGGTCGGTGCCGGTCCGTGGGCGCCACCATCCTTTTTTTTTTTTTTGGTATTTATTTTTTGTTTTTGAAATTTTTTTATTTTTTTTCTTCTGCGCATGCGCAGAAGCCGGATTTCCGGCACTGCGCATGCATTGCCATCTTGTTTTTGCCTCTTTTTGGGGGGAGTATTTTTATTTTTCAGCACTGCGCATGTGCGCGCAAAGCACGCGCACGCCCACGAGGCACAGCCACGTGGCGCGGGAGGAAGCGAACCAGCAGCGAGGTAAATTAGAACCCACCCCTGAGTATTATCATTTCTGAATATTTAAAAAATTGAACTGGTCTCTTCTCCCTGTCTCCCAAGGTCATTCCCACATACTTTTACAGGTATACATGTATGGATATAAGAACTGTAATTAGAACAAAATAGGGAAACTTGAATGAAAGCTATTAGCCCAATTCAAACAATGAATCAGCAAGGCTTAAGCATACCCTTTTCAAACACATTGCATGAAGAAGTCTTATTAACTGAAGTCACATCAGATTTTCATCATGGGTATCCTTGCATTTACTCATGTCATTTTAATGTTTGCTATGGTTGTTTATCTTTTAACAGAAAATTGAGACACAAAGCATCATACAAACCATGACAGAAATTTGATGCTAGACAAGATTGGTACAAAGACTGGTTGACTATCAAGTTGGACTGGTTTATGTAGACTTAAAGAAGATTTAATGCAGGAAAAAACAGGTCTTATGTTTCTTTTGTCCTTGCTATTATAAAAACAGTTGCTTAAATCATAAATTCTATACTAAAATGTTTTGAGTTTTTGTTGCCTAGCTGGGTGGCCATTTCCAGTTGGTATTAAAATTGATAGCCACAGAAGATCTAGTGATCCATTGTGAATCAACAGTTATGGTGAACATATCTGAGTCTTACTCGAAACATGTTATGAAAAGGAAATTCAAATATTGAAATTGTAATAGTGTGTGTCTGTGTGTTTATGCTTTAAATAACTTGAAATATGGGTCATGACTATTTGGCATTGCTGGAAGTTATGGTTCAGCAATAGTTAAAGAAGCACAAACTGAGCACCTATGCATGACTTATTTACATCTTTGCATCTTGCTACATGTAATATTTGAATTTGGAAAGTAAACAATAGAGCATGATTTATCCTTTTCAATCTTAAGATAACTGCTTCAAGGTAATGCTTTACTAATTTAATACATGTAGGTTAGATTTGGAACACAGTCATTCTTCTTACCCTAAGTTATCATTTTCTTCCAGATAGGAAGTGTGTTTCCAATTCATGTTTTCATGCAAGTTAATCATTTTCTGCAGTAAATTAGTTCATTCTTTAGAATTCATTTTACTTAAGTCACTTGTTCTGTGCATTTTTTATTTTAAGTGTATTTATTTCACATAAAATCATATATAATAATATTAATATTTGTGAAACTACAAGTCATGGCACTGTTTGATAATATTATGAGAATACAATTGTCATCAATATAACAAGTGCCAGGATGAGAACACATGTATTGCATGCAGAATTCTGGCATTTCCTATTATGGAGCACTACTGCCACTGTTAACAATTCTGGGTTAGATCAGATATGCAAAAAACACTACATACATCTGTTTTTGAAAATCTCTTAGATCCTTACCATCACCTTAATTTTATATATTGGGGCAAATCTTTGTGAGGTTTTAAGAATAAAATAAAGTTTTGCAGAAATGTAAGATGCTCATTTCATCCTTTAACTCCCCTCCTCTTCCCTGAATCCTGTGTGGTGCACTGTGTGGAAGAGGTATGTTCCTGGGAAGGATGATTGAAGAACGTCAGGAGTGTATGCCAAGAGTATGTATTCACAGCAGGGTTACTTAAAAGGACAACCAAGAATGATAGAATAAATCAATCCAGAGTTCTCACTGAAGACACAAATGACCAGGTTCAAATTAACCTACTTTGGACACACTATGCAAAGACCTCGTTCTCAAGAAGACTTTAATGCTGGGAAAAATGGAAGGGGAAAAAGTGGATGACTAACAGCAAGATTGATAGACTTAGTTACAGCAACAATGAGTCTACCATTGGAAGACCTGATGGGTTAGTGGCAGATCACCATGGAGAAAATCTGTCTGTGTGGTTACTAAAATTGATAACAACTTGATGGCATTTAATCAATAAATCAATCCATCCCTTAAAATCCACAGGGTCTCCATCATTCTCCATATTGTGCTCCCATCTACTTTTGAAGTATGTCCTTTTACATCCTGTGCAAAGCCTGCTGCATCCTCAAACCATCAGAAATTGGACTAGGTGGGCAATAGTTTGATTGTGTACAACAAAACCTCTATATTCCCAGAACATTGCTTGTTGATATAAATAACATTATCTGGCTCAGAATGAAGCATCTTATACTAATGATGTAAATAGCAAAAATGTTCAGAGCAGAATAGAAAAATTCTGAAGCCAATATTTCTTTCTTTTCTCTTGATTTTTTGTCCAAAACTAGCAATAGCATATTTCAGTGGTAGCATAACTCTGAATTTAATTTATTTTAACATAACACAAGTGAGCAATTGCCAACTGTTAAATCTGGTTTTTTTTTTGTGCTGCTGATTTTGCTATTCTTTCTCTCTAACAATTAGCACCACCCAACTTTCATTATTTATTATTATTTCTCTTGCTTTGACATAGGCATTAGACTAATTTCAACATGCTGAGGAATGAAAAAATGTTTGGTTTTCATTTTAGCTTCTATTATTCTAATGATGGCATCTTTTGTTAAGATAATATAATTTGCACTTCAATGCTTCCTTCCATTTAGAGAGCTGAAATAAGTTCTGTAAGTCTTAATGAATTCAATCTCAAGAGTGGAGAATAAAATGCTATTATCTTCATTTTAAGAGCCGAGGTGGCGCAGTGGTTAGAGTGCAGTACTGCAGGCTACTTCAGCTGACTGTTCAGCAGTTCAGCGGTTCAAATCTCACCGGCTCAAGGTTGACTCAGCCTTCCATCCTTCCGAGGTGGGTAAAATGAGGACCCAGATTGTTGGGGGCAATATGCTGACTCTGTGAACCGCTTAGAGAGTGCTGTAAAGCACTGTAAAGTGGTATATAAGTCTAAGTGCTATTGCTATTGCTATTACATAGAAGAAAAAAACTGACACACAAAGAGTTCTCCTAGTAGAGCACATGTATGATTGTCATAACGTGAGAATAATAAATTACATGATACATAGTCATTTTCTGCACTTAGCTCTACAGTAGCTCTAGCAATTTATTAAGCTGTAGACTTTTAGGGGGATTCTGTCTTTCATCAGCTTCCATAGCAAGAAGTAGGAGTACTTAGCATATTTCATACACACATATTATGTTTATGCTATTAAATGCCAGATTCTTATTTTACATTGGTTCTGTCATTTATCTTGGGCCAAATCTTTTCCTCCATCTCCTCTTGCAGATCACATTTTTACTGAGCAAAAGGGTATGTGTTTGCTCAGATAGATACTCTTCAAGGGAACACCTGTTTTCTTCCTAAAAGCTATGCAATATACCTGGTAAAGGAAATAGATCAGGGGTGTCAAACTCACAGCATCACAGCGGCATCATGTGACGTATCAGGACTTTTTCCCCCTTTGCTAAACTGGGCGTGGCCAGCACGTGACGCATCCGGCCCGCAGGCCGCGAGTTTGACAGCCCTGAAATAGATAGTCACATTGATGACAAAATATGCCAGGGGCATCATGACAAAAACTCCACCCTTTTATACTTGAATTGCAACAGGGTACATAAGTATGTTGGGGTAGAGTTTGCATTGTGAAATTGTGATGCATGTTTGTCACTTGTCCTCCCTTGTTTTTCTTATGTCTATCTGGAACCAAGAATGCCATAGAATTGGTCGTCTTTTTGATGGAAAGGAAGCTATAAGAGCATCTGTCCTTGCTTTTATGTCACCCCTTCCCTTTATTGTTAGCATTGTTGCTAAAGGATAATCTGTTATCAACTAGATTTGCCATTGGCAGCTTTAATTTAGTGGTACCACTAATTTTAGTTACCAGTATGACTGAACCATGGAACATGCTTACTCAGATTTTGAATTTTTCAAATGACACACCTCTCTGATTTGCTCTAAGAACATTAATTTGTACTCTATTAAAATGTCATATTTTGGGATGAGTCAGTAACACACACACCCTGTTTTCCTGTCATCCAAGTAATTTTTCATTAAGCTTGCGCTTAGACAGAACATTCAATTTGGGAGTTGCCATCAAACATACAGTACATTATATTGTGATCCTATGTAGTAAAATTTACCAGCATAATCTTATTCTGACAATGTTTTCTACTGGCATTTGTATCCTAAATAACCTTGAAAAAGGGTTTTATTGATTTTTATAGGGTGTAAATATGGCTTGTGCTACAGCTGCAGGGTAATTTTTGCTTTTTCTAAGGAACTGACTGATCAGCCAATGGCATTTTTTCCAATTAAAGTTCTTCATGCTTAAATTTCTGGTACTGACTGGCACTTGTTCATAAATCCCATTTACGTGGAAATGAAGAATGTAGCTATGCTTGTAGGCAGACATTTTTAGCATTAGAATCACATTCACTTTCAAACAGACAAAATACATTTATTTGTTCTTTTATTTAGTACATCTTTGTACTGTGACTTTCATATTTATTGTGAAGAGATACTGTGAGCTGTTGTTAAGCGGAACATACAATATACTGTGTTCACCGCTTTGATGTCATGTCATGTAGAATGTACATACAATTGTCTTTATTACATCATGAACTGATAAACTAGGATGCCTGGGGAATTCTGGGAGTTGAACTCCACATGTCTTAAAGTTGCCAAGATTGAGAAACTCTGTTCTAAATATTAGGTCAAGAAAAAAATTAAGTCAATTTTTCTTTTAAAACTGGTAATATGAAGCTAATTACAAAGTGGTTAGTTTCTTTTCTCCTTGTATTTCTTTCTGACAGAGTACTATAAAACAGAGAGTTGAGTCCAATGAATGCATACATATGTTTCTCTAATCTGTTTGGCAACATTTAATTGTTTTGCTGAATTGTTGTAGCAGCTATTCCATCAGTTTACCTGATTGTCATCTGCTTTTACTCTTTTAGTACAGTAGTTCAAGAAGCATGTTGCTTTAATTCACCTACATGGTAAAGACTGATATGCTAATCAGTTAAACTGCAACATGGCTGTGAAATATTGAGTGCTAAATAGCTTTGCTATGTGTGGTTTGCAAATTAGGAGAAAGTGGAATTATAGGATGTAACCTTTCACAGAAGCATTTCAGAGGGTTAGGAGGTAGCAGTCCTTAATATTCTCAAATAAGGCTTACATTTGTGATTGGGAAGACAGCAGGCAAACCCAAGGGAACTGAAACTGTTAACTCATGATAAATATATAGAAAAATCAGAATGGATGAGATGAAGCCTCTATTTAAAACTGTAGCAGAATTCCTTTTCTTTTGTCATACTAAATCAACTGTTATAGTAAGTGAAACACTAATATTGGGAGAAAGAACACCTAAAGTTTGTCAGAGTTCCAGTCCTGATCTTGTCTAGAACAGACCAGAACTAATGGAATCTCCCCAAAGTGTGGTGGCTCCAGGAAGCAGCAACTTTGTAAGAAAACAGAAGATGATCCAGCAATGCTGAGAATACATTTTTGATTACCCATAAGGCTAGGCATAAAGCATCACAATCAGTTGACTTATACATAGCCTACAGAACTGATAGGCTAATTGCAACTTCACAGAGGAAGAGAGACAAATGGCCCCCTCCTGTGCTATACATACTAATCTCGTCTGATCATTTCATAACTACGATTATTGTATATATTCATGGCTCAGCCTACCGCTTGGATAAGTCAATTTTCAGTTTTTCAAGCAAAATACCATGAAAAATGTACTACCTGTAGATAAGCCAACTCTTGAAATTTTTGTATGTTTTAATTTTCACAATTACTTTGATTTATTTAAATATTTTGGTTAAAATTTGAGGGATGGCTGTTCTGCGGATTGGCTTTTTCACAAGTATCCACAGGTGCCATGCACTTCCATCGGCGGTCCTGTACGGCAAGTATAAAAAGATACCATTGACCGAAATACCGTTGGTCACATACTCCTTCGATATTCCTTTTACAGAGAGATTTGAAAAAAACATATTCTGCCAATAATTGCTAGGTATCCTGGCCGTTCCAACACTGCTTATCTCCAGTGGCTGCCTAAGGATGAACAGTCCATAACTACAGCGCAGGTGGCTAGATTCTGCGCAGTAGCACTGTGGATTCATCGGAAACACATGTCTAATCCACCCTAGTTATTTTATACAACAAATGTGGCAAACCCATTGCACTGCTTATTCCCTTCCCTTTTAGTATTAAACTGATTACAGGCCACACAGTTTATGGATTGTAATTTTAGTATAGTTAGACCATGTATAATTGACAGACTGGATTTTATCGTAGATTTTAGCTGTTATTTATTATTTTATACTATAATTTTTAATTGTATATTTATTGACTGTTTTTATTTGTTCTGGTTTCTGGTCTATGACTGTACTAAATTGATTTGATTGATTGAAATATCCACAGGTATTTTAAAAATAATATTGCCATATATACTCATGGATAAGCCCATATGTGGATAAGCTGAACCCAATTTTTTGTGTGTGTTTTGAACCTAAAATTCTTGGCTTATCCACAATTATATACAATAATCAAATTTAAATCCAGAGAGTGGGGCTTGTGTCTTTTTTGTGCTATTTTCAGTCAGCTGTTGGTTCATTTCCAAATTGTGTTCTGCCTGAAGAATTATCCTATGAATATGACTCATATAAACAAGATATAAAGACCTTTTACTCCATTAAATAGCATTTGAGATAGGGTATTCTCTCTTCTGGAAGACTGCTAATCACATGGGTATTCTTTAGGCTAGTGTTATGCACAGTTTAGTATAAACAGATGCAAAAGAATGGTAGACTTGATTTTCACTATGGTAATGTTGTTCAGCATGCATTTGTCTGATAAGAAATTTTACAACTGTTCATTTTTTAAATTAATATTAAGGAAAATATTTAAAATAGTCTTTTTAGGAATACTTTATGTCACATCAATGATGATCTGGTCCATTTAGATTTTTGATAATAGAGAACATCCAAGATTCTTCCAGGCAAAAAATATCATTCATTTCCAACAAGAATCATAATTCTAATGGGTTCCCATGCAAATAGCATGATTAAACATCCCCCTATTCCCTGGCTATCCCACAATCACTTTATTTCCTCCAATCCACTAGGTTCCGCATTTGAATCTTCCCAGTTCTTGTCTGACACTCTAACCTCACTGTCATGTCCTTTCTGGAAGAGTGTTATACTTGGAGTTAAGTCAGAACTGAAATTTTAGATGACATATGATGTTTGAACTTAAATATAACAGCTTTTCCCATTTCAATTTATCACAAGCCCCAGGTACTGGATTCTGTTTTTTTTTATCATTTATATATTTTGAGTTGAAGCTAGACCTGAATCTGAAACCTTCCTCTTGTCAGGGATAAAATAAGTATCATGTTTTTAAAATAAGCAAGCCTTACTTGTCCATATGCAGTATGCAGATAAACAGGCAGATTCTTCTAGCTGCCCAGGAAGCAAACACAAGAAAGTATTCTGCTTTCAGTGCTATATCAGTTGCAGATGTCAAGCTTTTTGTTCATCACTATGAAAAGGGCAGTTCTCACTGACGTGTCTTGATTATATAACCTGACTGACTACTTAAACCAAATTCAGTGACTGCTCAGAAATGATGATGCTGGCGCAGTTGAGGCGTTTCTTCCACATTATAATTCCAGAAGAAATAGGGCTGAATAGTGATATGGGTGCTGACTGAAATTACTATTAGATTTAAGTTTGCAAGCATATGCATATTTATCAAAATGAAAGTCTCAGGCAGCATATTTATTTATTTATTTATTTATTTATTTATTTATTTATTTATCCCTTATGAAACATAAGATAATTTTCTTCTGAGTAAGCATGTATAAGATTGTAATATCAGGCCCCATTCTTATGCATAAATGCATATTTCCCTACAAATAATTAGACAAACAGCAACTTTTACCTTTCTGAATAAAAAGTTAGAAGGAAATCAGTTCTGTTGACTACAAGAATGTCATCTGCAAAGCTAGTTCTGTTAAGTCCTGGAAATGTGCAGATGTAGGCAGTTTCTTTCTGACAGCATGATTACTTACAGTTGATCCAACATATCTATAGCAGTCATTGGGAACATGTTAGGCTGAAGGGCTGTTCGGTGTGGGCCTTGACAATTTTTAAATGGGAAGGAATTAGAAGTCACCATCATGAATGGGTTGTTTGGTGCCTGTAGTTCTTTATTAGCACCTTGGCTGATGTCCAGATGGGATACTTGAGAGCAGATTCTGTTCTGAATATATTTCAAAGCACAGATTAACAACTTGTGACAGCTATTGATTTGCCTTCACTATCAATTATGCACAGCAAGCTATTTTTATGTCGCTTCTCAATGAGCAGTGACTTTCCCCTATATAGCATCTAAACATTTAAAATAGTTTATTTCTTTAACAAAGACAGAAGAAGATTAGTCCAAAGACTGTTAAATGACAAATACACTGTATTGAAATAAAACGTATCAGATGGTAAGCCTAATTATTACATGTGCAGTTCTTAGGTTGCTGTTCATTGGTATATTTTATTTTAAAATGTGCCAACTTTTCCCATAAGAGGAAAAACCTTCATGTTTTATAGTTATTAATACATATCAAAATAACAATTCAAATTTTTTTGTAGCATGTCATTTTTATACTTCCACAGTACCTCCTTTTAGAAATCAATGAGAGGAACCTCAGATATTATTTTTAAAGTTTTCTGTTGAGATTTAAGCAACCCAGTTATTAGAAAAACTATTTAAATAGCTTTAGCCATAGTATATTTTTTTACTGTAACATATTAGGCATGTAAATTGGATGCAATGCTTTTTATAGATTACTCCCATCATCATCACATGGTGAGGATGTCTTTCTTGAATTTTCAAATGTTGGTGAATGCAACCCCTTTATGAAAGATTTGTAATGACAAAATACTTTGGTTAAGGTCTACTTTTTTAAAAATGCAACAGAAAGTTGTATCCACTTTTTAAAAAAATACAAAGCCTGTGGTTTCTCCAAGTGCTGTTGAAAGAAAAGAATAGGAGAAAAGAGGCATGTTTCACAGGTTCTAATGTGACAGCAGTTGCTTTTTGCCCTCAGAATTTTTAAAAAATGATTTAAAACAAATGTCTGACCTATTTTTTCCTCTTATTCAATCTCTTCTTCCTAATAAATCATGGATTTTAAGAAATAATTTTGTAAATATATTTGCTGCAAAAGAAATCAGAAGCTTTCTTTCTATCTATCTATCTATCTTTCTTTCTTTCTTTCTCTTTCTTTCTTTCTTTCTTTCTTTCTTTCTTTCTTTCTTTCTTTCTTTCTTTCTTTCTTTCATTAGTTTGTGTTAGTTTTTCTGTGTTTTGTAAAAACATTTTAAAAGTTCATGTATTTTAGTTTGAAGATAGGTACTGATACAGACTGATTAACTGGCTTCTCATTGAAGTCTGTATGTAATTTCGGAATATTTTTTATTGATAAACACAGAACAAGAAATAGTTCTGCTCTATTCTGGATTATTCAGGGCATATCATAATATAGTTCTAAAGATATGCTAGAAAAATATCTTCACAGTATTTCCTCTGACTCAGGAGCTGAATAATAATTAATTGATGAGTTCAGCTTGTCAACTGATCCACCATATAATCCCCATAATGTCATAGAAGCACAGGTTGGCAAAACTGTGACATCAGCTACTATTACAAAATGTATTACAAAGAACAGTTGAAGACCCCTTTAGCTTGGAGAAAAAGATTAAATGGAAGTATGATTGTAGTCTTCAAATATTGCAAGGACAAGCATATAGAAGGTGCGCCAGATTAACTGATTGGTTGATTTTATAATATAGCCACAAAAATAACCTAAGAACATTAATTGAATATTTAAGGAAAGAATCACTACCGGTAGAAGAAATTTTCTAAAGACATTTTGGACTAAACCAATTTAATCAAGAGGCAGTAGGTTTTTAAATAAAAGTTGGTTTTAAAATAAAATCTATTTTAAATAACCAAAATATCAATAATAAAAGTAAAACAAAATAAACATGTGACAGCCATTTAGCAAGAATCCTTTAGCTACATTAAGAAAGGGAATAGAAAGGAGATTACAACGGGCAGCTTCCAAAATCATCCCCAAGTCCATGATTCAATTATAAATTATCCACAAAGAACATTTTCACATTATCCAAATGAAACTATTAAATCACTGAGTTCCCTGTGATTAAATTAGAACAGTAGATCTTTATGGTGAAAGATTTAGCAAACAGGATATTCAGCAGTCCTCTCCAACAATTCTTTGCTGCATAATAGTATTGTTTTTACAAGCATTAAAGCAGTATTCTCCTCCCAGATAAGCATAAACTCACCTCCAACTTATAAATACATAGGAAGCATGTTAATGGCCACAACATTTTTTCCAATAAATGAACTCTGAACACTAGCAGAAGCTTGATTATTATAACATATTGTGCATTGAGCTATTCTTGGAAAGTGTGCAATGTGGAGATCACATGATGACTGTACCAGTGGTGAAATCCAATTTTTTTTACTACCGGTTCTGTGGGCGTGGCTTGGTGGGCATGGTGTGGCTTGGTGGGCGTGGCTTGGTGGGCGTGGCAGGGGAAGGATACTGCAAAATCTCCATTCCCACCCCACTCCAGGGGAAGGATATTGCAAAATCTCCATTCTCACCCCACTCTGGGGCCAGCCAGAGGTGGTATTTGCCGGTTCTCCGAACTACTCAAAATTTCCGCTACTGGTTCTCCAGAACCTGTCACAACCTGCTGGATTTCACCCCTGATTTGGGGTCATATGCTGTAAAGCTCTGCTTTTTCCCACCCTTCAGAGGCATTTTCAGATAATAGTGTTGATTCACCACAAGAGGGAATCTATAATATTGCTGACTCTTCTCAAGAATACTCTTAGTCTTATTAAATCCAGTGAAATACAGGTTTCAAGCCTATAAATCTGTAACTTATAATTATAAAATTTTAATTTTTTTCAGTTTTAAACCCAATTGGCCACAAGGAAGAAGACAGAAAAATTAGAATGTTTATAAGGAGATATAGACATTTTAAAGCCATTTATGGATGAGTACATGCTAAAAACGCAAGAGCACATTCAAAATGTCGGATTAAAGCTGGAAACCAAGATCGATTCTGTTGGATAGTGGGTAGAGATGACAGGAGACAGACTTCCAAAACAGCTCTTTATTTCAGCTCTTGTATCAGCAACCAGCAAAGAGCAGTCTGACAGCTTGCCCTTTTATAGGGAGCTGTCAGACAGACCAGCCAATAGCGTTTGAGCTTTTTCCCGCTCAAACGCTGGACCTGGTTGGAACCATGTAACACAGTTTAAACAGTTGGAACATAACACCCCTCCCCTCCTGGATGGAGCTGTCCAGCATACGTAATCACACAGGTAGGCGGGGCGTCTTGGAGCCCTACTAGACCTGCGCAATTCAGTTGGTGGTGAGGCAGCGGCCTGTGCGGACAGTTCTGCTGCCGCTCCGGGGCTCGAGCATGGAAGCTCCGGGAAGTTACTGGGTGTGTCCTCCACTGCCAGCATACGTAGGTAGGCGGGGCGTCTTGGAGCCCTACTAGACCTGCGCAATTCAGTTGGTGGTGAGGCAGCGGCCTGTGCGGACAGGTCTGCTGCCGCTCCAGGGCTCGAGCATGGAAGCTCCTGGAAGCCTGGAAGG
>QLTV01004297.1:5570429-5601856 GCA_003457575.1 Thermophis baileyi
TCTTGTGCTCTTTGACTTTTACGCTTGCTGTCAAACCAGCCATAATATTAATTACTGTTTTGAACAATATGCAGGTTGTATTACATGTATGTATCACATGACCACAAAGCCTCCCTTGCTGAGTCACATGACCACGAAGCCATGCCAACCCAGTCACATGACCAGGAAGCCATGCCTACTCAGTCACATGACCATGAAGCCACGCCCACCATCACATGACCATCAAGCCACACTCACAAAATAAGCCATGCCCACAGAACCGGTAGTAAACTTTTTTAGAACCCACCCCTGCTTTATATGCTATATGGGTTGTCTTCTTGCAAATGTATTCTGATTTATCTTCTGAATCCCAACTGACTAAAGATATGTACGCTAGGACTCAACTCATCTTTATTCCTTTCCTTTCTATTTTAATTATCATTCTAATGATAATTTTCAACCTGGGGGCTTCCCTTAGGATTTTTTTCCAGCATCCAAGAACTGAAGGGAGTGGCTCATGGTGCAGTGGCATCATTGAGTGGGTGAAACCATGGGGCTGGGGGGAATTGTTTGAAAGAGCAAAATGGATAAAGCAGAATTTTACATCTAGATTCATTTCAGTTGGGAAACTGACCATCCCTATACCAATATTCTTGGTTTCATATTTGACGATTTTGTAATGGTGTCATCAATCATCCTTCCAATGATATTCATGAAATATTTATTGTGAGAAATGTATTTGCTTAATCAGCCATTTCTGTGCATTTACATAGTTAAGGTTTGTTGCTCACTTTTTAAAAAGTCAGCACCGTTTTGAATGTTTATTTCATCCTGCAGAACTGTCTGGCTTGCAATACCAAACATTCTTCCTGCTGTTGTTGTTTGATTCTGCCAGCTGGTGATTTGGCAGTCAATTCACCTTTATTAACTCTCTCTAGTGTGACCATCTGTGCTTTACAATTGTATGGATTTGCCACAGCTGTATATTTATTTCCACTGAAGATTGTTGTTGGTTGAAAATATGAAATTTAGCATTGAGTAAATCTAGCTCCACAAGAAATGGTTAACTATTTTGTGGCTTCAAATACTACATGGTCCTTTGAAAATGATATCCACTTAATATTAGGCAGTGGAAAATGTCTTCTTTTTGGAGGTTTTGTTTTTAAAAAACAAAGCATTGATGCCCCTTTCCTCTACTAACAAAAGATAAATTAATACAGGTTGTCCTTGACTTACAACCATTCATTTAACCACTGTTTGAAATTACAATAGCAGTGAAGTAACCTACAATCAGTCCTCCACATGGTCATATGATCAAAATTTGGGTGCTTGGCAACTGGAAATTCAAATTCACGGACTACGTGTATATTTATAAACAGTTTATAGCTGTGATGTCCTTGGTACTCGCTAAACTTGGTTCTTTTCTTGCAGATACTTATTACCAAACTAAGAAACATCATCGGTGCTAAAGTGAATGAGGTTTGTTCTCTTTATACACACACACACACACACACACATGATATACAGTACATATACATACACATACACATACACATACATATACTACATACACATACATACAGTATACATATTATATATACTTCATATACATTTATATGAATATATATATTATAAATAAATATAACATATTATAACTATTATACATATTTATTTATTTGATATATATTATATGACAGGCTTGCCCTATCAGCATTTATGGGAGTGTTATTGACAGGATACTTTTTTACATCAAGTCTCAGAGACCAAAACATGGATATTCACAGATCAGTGATCTACCAAGTGTTGGAAATGTAATAAAAAACCAGGCACATATTATCACCTGTGGTGGACATGCCCAAAAGCAAAAAAATTTTGGGCGAAAATGCATACTTGGTTAGAAAAAATGTTAAGACAGTATATAGATTTTAAGCCAGAACTATTTTTGTTAGGCATAATACCAGAAAAATATGATAAAGGGAATGTATATTTGATATTGCATGTTTTAACAGCAGCAAGAATTGTATTTGGAAAAGCGAGGAAACACCTACGGAAGAAGATATAATTTAAAAAATATTGGACTGTGCAGAAATGGACAGATTAACACTGAAGATAAAAGAAAAAGAAGACACAGAATATTTTTGAACTTGGGACTTGTTTTATCAATGGTTGGATAAAAGGGGTAGAAATTAGGAACCTAAGAAGTATTACTATTAAACAAACTGACCCAGTCAGTATGCTGTTCATTAAGCATATATTGTATGTAAAGAGAAAACAAATAAAAAATATAAAACAAAAACAAAAAAACAAATCAGTGATATGGGAAAGGTTCTTTGTGGAATTTTCTTCTTCCTTTGTCTTTTTCTAGCAATTTGAATATCATTTGAATATCATTTAATTTATCATCTTCATTCCCACAGTTTGTTCATAATCATTACTCAGAATTCATTTTATCTTTTGAAAAAAATTGTGACCTGTCCTGCTTCTTCTAGGATTCAGAGTTCTACAGAAGGAACTAACTCATACTCCCAATTCTACCTTTGCTCCCCTACACCCATCTCAAAATATTCCTGCTTGTTTTAATGTAGCCTTCCCCAATCTGAAGTATTTCTTCAGCTGTGGATGACAAATTCCATCACCTATACCAGAGGTGGGTTCCTCCCGGTTCGGACTGGTTCACCTGAACCGGTAGCGACCTGCTGGTGACATCATAATGACATCACGGATCCGGTTCGGTCGGTGCCGGTCCATGGGCGCTGCCATTTTTTGCTTGGTTTTTTTTTTTTTTGAAAAAAAATTATTTATTTTTCTTCTGCGCATGTGCAGAAGCCGAGTTTCCAGCACTGCGCATTCGTCACCATCTTGTTTTCGGCTTTTTTAATTTTTTTAAAAAATTTTTGAATTTTTTGCATTGCGCATGCACGCGCGCCCACGAGGCACAGCCACGTGGCATGGGAGGAAGCAAACCAGCAGCAAGGTAAGTTAGAACCCACCCCTGTCCTATACGGTTGCTCAGTATGTTGTATCTGCAAAACACCAAGTGAGGAAAATTTCTTCTATTGATTGCCTGTGGATTAGCACCAGTTTGTAAAGCTGAAATGGGAATGCTTGTGAACACAAAGGAATATTTTGTGGTTAGACATGAACCTTTATAGAAGATATTCAATACTTCTGAATATCTAGTACCAGCCTCCAAGTCTTTTGTGTTGCAATAGAGTTCACTGTTTATACTGTAATTGGCAGTCACCCAGTTCAGGTGTCATGAAAATAAAAGTAGGATCCTGTTCCTGATAAAACTTCCGTATTAGGAATGAGTAAGCAAAGGTGTGTTTGATACTAGAGGAATAGTAGTTTTTCCTCCTTTTACCTTTGTTCATTTATAAATGGAGGAGAAAGGTCCTCTCTCCCCCCCCCCAATAAGATACTGTAGATAAAAGTAATTGAAAAGTTGGCAGGACTTCTCCTGATATATTTCTCTCTCTCCCCCCACCCCCATTATAAGTAGCAGTTGCATTTAAAATATAATGTGACTTTCATGGGAGATTCAATCTCACCATATCTGTAGAATGGTACATAAATCAATTTCTAATGACCAACTATCTCACTAGGTTTCCTAAGTGGAAAGTTGTATTTATTGTCCCTGAAATTTGATGGTATAAAATAGGGACAGGCAAGTTTTTTGTGGCTAGGGGATGCATTATTAAATATTCTGTAAGTCTGCAGGAGGCATGGAAGTGATAAATGCCACTGGCCAGGAAACAAAATTTCAGTCCTTCTTAGACTGTATTTTGGGAGGTTTGAGCTTTTATGTAAGAAGCCTTTTTTTTTTTTAAACAAAACTTACAACAACAAAAGTATCACTAAACATTGACAATCTTTTGATGAATGTTGCCGATATATTCTTGAAAAGTTCAAGAACTGCAAAAATATAGCTGTGTGTTGCATGAGGCTGTGGGTTATAAGCTGTGGCTAATAAGCTACTGATAATCCTTTTCAATATGAAGCATTCAGGTCCTTCTATACAATCCTGGTAAACTACCCATAGCTACAGCTGCTAAGGACTAAGATGTATATAAGGGGTAATGACTTAGGTTTGCACTTCTATTTTCTATGACAAGATAACCTAGAATCATAAAAGATGTATATCTGACAATCCAATCTTAGCTGCCAAACCCCAGCAAACACAAAGACTTTGAGTCTTCTATATCTCTCTGCTCATAACTCTCTCTAGCAGTCACAGAAAATTTGTAAACCAGATGGGATAATTCAGGAAAGTCAGGAAAGGGAGAATTTCCAAATTTTCTTACTGTAAGTAAACCTGTTCTTAATGAAAAGTCTCTTTCACGGTGAGAGAGTAACGTGGAAATATCAACTTTCCCAATAGCTTCCCCCCCCCCTGGATATTTATATCAGGTAGATTGATAGCTGATTTGCCATGGAGAAGACTGTAGTTTTAAATGCAGCTGCAGTGAAATTATGTTTTTACTTAATCTAATTATACAGTTAAAAAAAACAAAAATGATTAACTAGAAGCGGACTTCTGCATTAAAAAAAAATGTGAGCTCTAAATTTTTAAATTTGAAATTATCTTGAAATAAAAAATTAAAGTTAAAAATTCTCTGACAAAAAAAAATACAGCTAAATATAAAGGCCAAGTATCAATAGCACCCAGGAAAATATAAAGGTAATCTTAACAGGTGTACTCCCCTTCTACGGAGAAAGAGATAACATAATATACTGTTGATAATAACAATATTTTATTTAAGATATCAGTGGCACATTTTGTCATTTGAAATTTTCTAATTGCATATGAAATTGTTCATATGCAATTGTTAATGTAAATCTTTTGTAAATTCTTTTAATCCTAGTTGTTTTATTATTTTGACTATTCCAAAACAATTATTGTTTCAGCATGACTCATTAGCCTACATGGAATAGTGATTAAACCAAATATGACTGAAACTGGGGACTTAGCATTCAGACCACAATTAACTTTATTTAAGATAGTGACAGCATCCTTTCTGGCACCAGCACTTACCTCTCTGATCAATGGTAATTGCCTATTTGAAGAGGTCTCAGGAACACATCAACACAATCAATAAAATTCATTCCATGAATGGACCTCTTTCCATTTCATCCTCAACAGACTTCCACAATTGAACTAAGAGGCAGCTGATTAATAGCTTTGACTATGTCTGAACTGCAAGATTCTCCAATTACTTTTAAGGCAATTGTGTTGTTTTTATTGCCCCTCTTATTCTTTTGCTACGGATTTATTCTCAAATGGTTTATTTTATTCCCATTAGCACAAGCAGAATTATTCCAGCGTTGCTTTCAATGTTTCTTTGAATTTCTTGCCTATCTTTTGCTTCCCAAAGTGATTGAAAGAATATATAATGATGCAGTTTCCATAATCACCTCTGATTCTTAAAAAATAGTGTTAGCCTTTTTGCCTAAAATGTATGCAACATATGGGATGAACTCATTTGTATGTAATAGAAAAATATGAGACTAGCATCACAGGCAATGTATAATATTAAGCATATATTACAGTATGTATTGGATTTCATTTTTGAGGAATCCTAGCTTGATTGAAAATAAAATTCATATTGGCCCATTTATATTTTCATTTAAATTTATATTAACTGGGGAAAATATTGATGAGAAATAGGCTGATTTTAGAGGGGAATGATGAGCTCTAAAACAAAGACTGGTTCTTCCCAACCCAGATGTTCCCTTTTTGAAGCCTTGTTGATTTCAAATCAGCTTTATATTTGCTCTCAAGAGAAAGGCTGTGGGAAAAACTAAGGGGTTGCTCAATTTAAAAAAAAGGCTGCTTTTTAGTCAATCTCCCTACTGTAATAGTTCTTTGAGAGTTCGATGCTCATCTAGAAACATCTTTTTGGAGTGCTTCTCACACAGAGAAGAGTGGTGCGGGTGTTATTATAACTTTTATTATTAACACATCAAATGCAACCTAATTCACAAAGATTCTGGGCAGTTTGTAAGTAAAAACATGAAATACAAGAGAAATACAATAATATATAAAATGACAAGGATGAAAAAAAAATTAACAGAAAGGAGAGAGAAACAAACCCACAGAAGCCAAAGTGGGGGGGGGATGTCACTCACTCATGGTGAAAAGCCAGGTCTGGATGAAAAAGCCAGGTCTTCAAGTCCTTTGAAACACCAGCAAAGTGAAGGATGTCCAGATCTTGGGGAAACCACATTCCTGAGGGCAGGCACTGCAACCCAAAAGGCACACTTCTGGGGTGACAATAGATGGCATTATTTAATTGAAACAATCCAGAGCGGGTCAACTCTGTCAGTTTAAAATGGTCAGGCAGATATATGGGAGATAGGCAGTCCCTCATGTAATCAGGCCATATGCCCTCTAGGGCTTTATAGGCAACAATTAGCACTAGGAATTGCACCCAGAAACAAACTAGGAGCCAGAACAACTTGCAAATCAGAGGTGTTACATAGACGTATGTTTCTAATGAGTTGAAAAACAACCAGACAGACATTTGTCCATGGCAAACAGATTTACGTCAATGTCCTCTACTGCCAGATCACATTTCAAGTGCTTGAGACAAAAAAAAAAAGATTCCATGTGTTGCTGCTGATATATATTAGACTGTTAATGAGTGATGGGTCAAGTTCGTGGTTACCAAGGAGGCCACAAACTCTGAGCAGATCTGGACTTAATATCATCTGGTGATCAATTAAAACCCCCTCACGAGAATTCTGTTACATACATACATCAATCTAGATCAGGGGTGTCAAACTCGCGGCCCACGGGCCGGATGCATCACGCGCTGGCCACGCCCCCCCCATTTTGGCGAAATGGAATAAAGTCATGATACGTCACAAGATGACAATGTGACGACGTGAGTTTGACACCACTGATCTAGATCCTCTTGGTTCTGAATCACCTCCTCCTGTATTAGCAGGTAGAGTATTTCCAGCTTTTTTGCATGGATAGGTTATTATAATAATATTTCCCAGGTTAAAATAAGACTGTTGAAGATACTGGCCTATTTTTGCCTTGGTAAATCATGGTATGAATCATCAGAAACAAAGTTTTGATAGTTGCATGGAACTTTTACAAAAATCATAACTGGCAAATTAATATAAATTTTATCAAGCAGGTATGTACCTATAAATCACTGGTGGGGAATGATGGTCCTTTTATAACTTGTGGACTTCAACTCCCAGATTTACTGAGCCAGCCATGCTGGCTCAGGAATTCTGGGAGTTGAAGCTCACAAGTCATAAAGGGGCCATTGTTCCCAACCTCAGCTATAAATAATATGCAGTATTCTTAAAGCCTTCACTGCTCTGGAGGGAATATTTTTCTTCCATAGCTGGTATTGCTCAGTAGCTCTTCAGATACCTTATGATTTTTCCACACAAATGGAACACATTTCATCCTAGCTGCCTGCAATATCTTTTTAGCTAAAGTATCTCTTAGCTGAGTCCAAATGTAGTGTCCAAGTCTGTACTTTTACCAAGCTTAACACCCTTGAAGTAATACAATATGTTTGTTAGAGCTGTTGTGGTAGTCCCAAAATATATTAAGAATACAGTCTTTGTTTAAATATGTTCTTGGTCTCTGTAAATGCTAGAGCTTGATATAAACTTCTTGATTTCTTTTTAAAGCTACTTTTCTCCCAGTGGGTTTACTCCTCTTTGAGCTCTTTTAAGTTAACCTGGTTAAAATATGTTATAGCTCCATTTCCCAGGTCTCTTGTTGAAAGCAATAGAAAGGTTCTAAAATAGCATAACTGGGACATTGATATTCAAATCAATTGAAACCTTGTTTCTTATAGCTTGTGGGATTTTTATTTCAAATCAGTTTAGGCACCAGTTTCCTACTTTTCTTGCATTATTGTTTTGAAGATTCAATGAGTCTATACTTTGGATAGGTTGTTTTGTTGGGGCATTACTAAAAAATCATTTATATCAGATATCTATGGAGATTCTCAGTCATCCAGCTCATGGTTGTCCCAAAGGTGCTTTTTAAAGAGGCAACTGGACTTTCTGGTTTTTCTTTGAAGACGTTTCGCTTCTCATCCAAGAAGCTTCTTCAGAGCTGAAGATGAGAAGTGAAACATCTTCAAAGAAAAACCAGAAAGTCCAGTTCCTCTTGAAAAAGCACCTTTGGGACATTTATATCAGAGCATTGTAGAAATGGTTCAATAGCATCTGTGAGCTAAATGTTTATTTTCTGTGCTTTTTACAGGAATCTTAGATTATTTTAAACTGTTTCATCCTAGTGAAATTCTGAGCTAGAATGGACCTCTACTTGTCACTTCTACTATTCACTTGGATACCATTCTTTATTTTATTTTACTGTATCTTTTTATTCCTATCTGAGTATTTTTGGTTTGCATGGTTTGCATACCCACATATTTTATTGTGTTTGACTTCTGGACTATGGTTATTAAATTAACTACGGCATTTAATTTTTTAAACTAGTATTTTTATTAAACGCTTTTGACAAGTTTGGATAAATATTTTATTGCATTCTTTATTGTTTCAAAGCAAATATCAACAAGAATTTAGCACTCTCTCTTTCCCTGCTACATCCTTTCTTTAGAAGTGTGTTTAACCATTTATAAATGGACTTTTATGGTCAAATCTTCCATAGGCTGCTTTCAGTATACAAATTCACAATATATAATCATTCTAAACTGGTAGCAATCATAACTGTTAGTAAGAATTTATATAACACTATTCACAAACAACTTTCATCCCATATACAATAGTAAGTAATTAAAATGAACTAATACTAGTTGTACAGGAATCTATAACATATATATTTACTTGAAGACTCTGGATCTTTCATTTTGTTCAGGAAGAGAGCCAAAGATAGACATAATTGAAATAAACTGCCACCCCTGCAGTTCACTAGCTTAATTGTTCAGGCAAACAAGCAAACAAATAGGACTTTGGAACTGACATCTGAGCTGCTGTATGTAAAGTCACTCCACCAAATACATGGAATAGGAGAGGATGATTTCTGAATGGAAGTCAGCATCTTTCAAACAATTGGCCTGTGACCTTTACTGTATAACAGGAATAATAGTATTGTGGTGAAGATGGAAATTCTAGGTTACTCTTCCACTTGATTAACAGGATAAATTATAATATTTTTAAGCTAGATCTTAGAGCAACCCCCCTCCCATTTGTTAAAAGGAAGATAACAGCAGTTAATTGAAACTATAATTACCCTCAAATAATTTCTATATGGAGAAATCTGAGGTCAGGATACTGAAAGATAATGCCAATTGCACCAGCTGTTTCATCTGATAAATAGGAAGACATGCCGTTAAAATGAAAGTGGGTAAAAGCTATCTAAAGTTATCTATTGAAGACAGCTGGAGAATAGCCTTTAAGGGCCTCTGTGCTTGCAATAAAATTACATGGCAGCATTAAGTAATAGCTGAAAGGCAATCATTGTGAAATTATGTGTAAGAAAACAGTAGTAAGATAAGATGTGACTCTACTAACCTAAGTGTATAATCTCAATAAAACTACTACCGTAAGAAGAGGACAGAAAATATAGGCAAGGAAATTTCAGCCTTTTCTTCTTCTTAATTTTCTGTAAGCTGCCAAGTCCAAATTTGATTTACTAATTGCATTTGGCTCTATAATTTCTTCTCAAAACTAAAAAGTGAATTACTACTTCTGCTACATTCCTTTTCCTTGCAACAAGCTTTAATGAAAATGAGTTGTGTGCACTACTGCACTTAGTCTGTTTTTCTAGCTACCGGTAAATGATTGATAGATTGGTTCCTCTTAACTGCATAAGAATTGTTTTCCTATGTCTCTTGAAGAACTGTCAAACTAGAAAATGTGTACTAGAAAATATACACTAGAAAATGTATAAATGTACTGTGGATCAGTATGAATATTTTATGACACTCGCAGGAATTTTTGTGGGCTAACCTATCACATTTCCAGGATCCACAATCCATAATTCCACAATCCCTTTGAGAACTTAAGCAAGTGTTATTATTTTCTTTATATTGTATACTTCACTTCCTTACTTTAATCCAGTGGTTCCCAAACTTTTTCAGTCCACCGCCCCCTTGGTGCTACAAACCCATCCTCAGTGCCCTCCACCCCCACCCCCTTCAGGTGGGCGTGGCTTGGTGGTCAGGTGACTGGTGGCCGTGGCCAACTTGTAAAATGTCATGAAACTCACTTAACAATGCTCTTGCTTAGCAACCAAAATTTTGGGCTCAATTGTGGTCATGTCTTTTTCTTTCTTTCTTTCTTTCTGTCTTTCTCTCTGTCTTTTTCTTTCTTTCTTTCTTTTTCTTTCTTTCTTTCTTTCTTTCTGCCTGTCTTTTCTTCCTAACGTCTTTTTCCTTCCTTCCTTCCATCCATTTTTCTTTCTTTTTCTTTTTTTCTTTCTTTCTTCTTTCTTTCTTTCTTTTCTTTCTTTTTTCTTTCTTTCTTTCTTTCTTTCTTTCTCTTTCTTTCTTTCTTTCTTTCTTTTTCTTTCTTTCTTTCTTTCTTTCTTTCTTTCTTTCTTTCTTTCTTTCTTTCTTTCTTTCTTTCTTTCTTTCTTTCTTTCTTTCTTTCTTTCTTGTCTCTCTCTCTCTTTCTTCTGCAGTAGAAAGCAATCTCCCCCAAGGCAAATATCTTGTGACAGCAGCTATGAGATGGTCCTTATATTCCAAATTGCTCACCAACTCCCAAGAGGGGGGATTCCTGACATAGAGTTTTAGGCTTATAAAATGGTTCCATGTGTGCAGGTATATCTGGATGAGAGAAAGTGAGGGCGTCCCTGAATGTGTGAATGCACATGAGAAACATCCATGCCTTTTCCAATCTTCTTTCTTTCTTTCTTTCTCTTTCTCTCTTCTCAGTGGTGGGAGAAGGAAGAAAGTGCTCTGGCCGGTGCTTGGCTTACTTTCCTGGCGAGGCTCGGAGACTGCCTGGCACACCCATCCGCCAGCTCTCCAGGCAGCGCCACTTTCTCCCTGCCCCACCAAGGCCCCCACCAGCCCAGAGGCCAGCAGACCCCCGAGGCCGGCGGAGCTCTGTAGGTGCGTACCCCGATGCTTCTCGGCCCCCAAAGGTCCCAGAGCCGGGAAGGCGAGAGGGGCAATGGTGGCGGCAACCGCCCTCCAGCCCAGCAGCAGTGCGTGGGCAGTCATGTGCCGTCCCGGAACGCGGTCTCCGGGCTGGCAGGGGCCTTGATGGGGCAGGGAGAAAGTGGCGCTGCCTGGTGAGCTGGCAGATGGGCGTGCCGGCCGGTCTCCGAGCCTCGCCAGGAAGGTAAGCTGAGTGCCGGCCGGGCCTACGTGCTCCCGCCTGCCCCTCACTCCTGCCATCTCCTGGGAAGTTCGCGGGAAGTGGCGGCGGGCGGAGCTGGGCAGGGCGGAGGCGCCGGTGCAGCAGCACCCGACGAGGAAGGCCGGGCGGGGAGGCGCGGCCAATTGTCTCCTTCACGGCGCCGTGGGGCGGATGGGCTGGAAGAAGCGCAGTTGAGTGGGGCCAGGGCAGCGCAGCCTATTGTGCCTTCTCTTGCCCCGCTCTCCATCCCGGAGGGCTGCACATCCCCCCCTGCCAATCCTCCGTACAAACTGCCCGCCCCGTTACTGCAAAGGCAGAGCCCTGCAGGGCAATCTAAAGAGGGGAGGGGGATGCTGTAGAAAAGGCCGCCTTCCACCCATGCCTCCCCTGCCAGCTCCGCGGGACTTGGGGCTCTGAAGCAGCCCACTGGCTTCCCACCCGGCACCGCGGGCCGAGTTCCCAGAGTGGCACTGATGGTCGGCCGGGCCGATCCGCAAAGAGAGCAGGCAGGTGGCCGGGTGAGAAGCCAGTGGGCTGCTTCGGAACCCCAAGCGCCGCGGAGCCGGCACGGGTGGAAGGCGGCCTTTTCTGCAGCATCCCCCTCCTCTCTTTGGATCGCCCTGCAAGGCGGGGGGGCTCTGTCTTTGCAGAAACGGGGCGGGAGCATGTGCAGCAGCCCTGGGACATCTGCTTGCCCTTCCGCCGCCCCTCTCAGCGTCTGCATTTCCACCAAGGGCCGCCCACCCAGCCACTGGCCGGGCCAGGCTGGACGCCGACCTCGGAAGGCAAGTGGGCATGGGGGACCGCCGGGAAGGCCACATGGAAGGCCGCCAAGCATGGCAGGGCTGCCGGGAAGGGAGTAGGCTGCTACCTCCCTTCCCCGCCGCCCCGACATGCTTTCCTGCCTTCCACATGGCCTCTTAGCACCCTCCTGCCACCCCCTTGCCTCTTAGCGCCCCCCTGCTGTCCCCCTTGCCTCTTAGCGCCCCCCCTAAGTCATCCCACCGCCCCCAGGGGGCAGTACCGCCCACTTTGGGAACCACTACTTTCATCTATTTCAGAGTTAGGAAAGCTTTTTCAGCCTCATGGGTATGTTTATTTTATACTTTTATCTTTGCATCTAGCCTGAGATATTTGACAAACAATGCTATGAAAAGGAAGTAGAACAGGATGCCTTCCAACCACAGTGTTTATCAGAGTCAGCAGATAGGATCAGATTCAAACAAGGGCAACCTGTGACTATTGGCCCACATGAGATTCTCTAATTTTATCCAAATTTGAAGAGTCCTTCCCAAACAATCAGTCCAGACGATTGTCATGTACAATCTGATCACCATGAGTTCATGGGAAGGGAAGGAGAGAAACGTCAGAAAGAAAAGGGAACCCCCACAAAAAAGGAATAATACCTGAAAGATTTAGGAAACATTGACTCTACCGCCACTTGGTTAAGCCTCAACCAATATTGACATATACTCCACTAATCATTAGTGTCTTAGGCATGCAGCTATCAAGACTGCCCTATCCTATTCTAGTTATTTCACAGTATCTCGATTTTGGAGATTTTGGTCATTGAGTAATTCCAGAAATTCAATAGGGTATATGTTAGTCATGACTAGCTTCTGTTGCACTAATTTAAAGGGGGCAGCTTTCGGATGACTATATATAAATCCAGCTATCTATCAAAAGTCAGCTTATATAGCGTAATTGATAAGCAACTGATTTTGTGTTCATTTATCTGTATATTTTATAAAAACTATGTTGATGTGCCCAACTATATATAACAGTAAGTAAGTCCCACCAAGCTCTTAAAACTCATTTCTAACTAATGGAGATAATTATATTAGGAATAAGAAACCAGATCCAAATCTATTTACTGAATAGTTTCATTAACTGCCTATCTCATAACTGCTTGGAGAAAGGACTCTGCTTGGAGAAAATATGTTTTTAATAAGTAATAAGTGCTTTAGCAGCCTCCTCTCAAGCACTTTTCTTTTTTATGATTTGACCTTGACTTTGAGATAAATAGAAATAGAATAGAAACAGAATAACAGAGTTGGAAGAGACCTTATAGGTCATCTAGTCCAACCCCCTGCTTAGGCAGGAAACCCTACATTATTTCTGACAGATGTCAGTCCAGTCTCTTCTTGAAAGCTTCCAGTGATGAAGCTCCCACAACTTCTGGAGGCAAGTTGTTCCACTCGTTAATTGTTCTGTCAGAAAATTTCTCCTTATTTCCAGGTTGAATCTCTCCTTGTTCAGTTTCCATCCATTATTACTTTTCTGGCCTTCAGGTGCTTTGGAAAATAGGTTGACCCCCTCCTCTCTGTGGCAGCCCCTCAAATATTGGAACACTGCTATTATGTCTCCCCTGGTCCTTCTCTTCATTAGACTAGCCATGCCCAGTTCCTGCAACCGTTCATCGTATGATTTAGCCTCCAGTCCCCTAATCATCTTGGTTGCTCTACTCTGCACTCTTTCTAAAGTCTCAACCGGGGGTGGGTTCTAACTTACCACGCTGCCAGTTCACTTCCTCCCGCACCATGTGGCTGCACCTCATGGGCGCGCGCACGCTTTGCACGCGTGCGCATGCGCATGTGCAGTGCAAAAAAATAAAAAAATCCCCTCCAACCCCCCAAAAAAAGCTGAAAACAAGATGGTGATGCATGTGCAGTGCCGGAAACTCAGCTTCTGCGCATGCGCAGAAGAAAAAAAACCCGGGAAAAAATTCCAAAAAAATTCCAAAAAAAATCCAAAAAAATTCCAAAAAAAGATGGCGGCGTCCACGGACCTGCACTGACCGAACCGGCCCCGTGACGTCATTGTGATGTCACCAGCGGGTCGCTACCGGTTTGGGCGAACCGGTCCGAACCAGGAGGAACCCACCTCTGGTCTCAACATCTTTTTTATAGTGTGGTGACCAAAACTGGATGCAGTATTCTAGGTGTGGTCTTATTAAGGCTTTATAGAGTGGTATTAGTACCTCACTTGATTTTTATTGTATCCCTCTGTTAATGCAACTTAGGATTGCATTGGCTTTTTTGGCTGCAGCCGCACACTGTTGGCTCATATTTAATTGGTTGTCCACTAAGACTCCAAGATCCCTCTCACAGTTACTGCTATTAAGCCTGGTTTCACCCAGTCTATATGTGTACTTTTTATTTTTCTTGCCTAAGTGTAAGACTTTACTTTTCTCTACATTGAATTTCATTTTGTTAGATAGGGCCCAGTATTCAAGTCTGTCAAGATCCGTCTGGAGCTTGAGCCTATCATCTAGGGCAAGGGTGTCAAAGTTGTGTTGTCATGGCAGCGTCACGTGACATATCGGGACTTTTCCCCCCTTTGCTAAACCGGGCATGGGCGTGGCCAGCGCATGATGCATCTGGCCACGGGCCATGAGTTTGACAGCCGTGATCTAGGATGTTGGCTATTCCTGCCAGCTTAGTATCATCCGCAAATTTGGTAAGTTCCCCTTCTATTCCCTCATCTCTCAAGTCATTTATGAAGATATTGAAGAGTACTGGGCCTAAGATGGAAGCTTGTGGTATCCCACTGCTTACTTCCCTCCATGTAGATGTAGTACCATTAAGGACTACTTGTTGAGTACGGTTTGTCAGCCAGTTACAAATCCATCTGATGGTGATGCTATCTATCCCACTTTTTTCTAGCTTACCAAGAAGTAGGTTATGGTCTACTTTGTCAAATGCCTTGCTGAAGTCTAAGTATATCTACAGTATTTCGCTGGTCTACTAATTTAGTCACTATGTTGAAAAATGAAATAAGATTGGTTTGGCATGATCTGTCATTTAACAAACCCATGCTGACTTCTAGTTATTACTTTATTCCTTTCTAGATGTTCACAGATCTGTTTTTTTAATTATCTTTTCCAGTATCTTCCCAAGTATTGATATTAGGCTGATTAGTTTCCTGGGTCTGTTTTTTTCCCTTTTTTGAAGATGGGAACCACATCAGCTCTTTTGCAGCCTCTGGCAGTTCCCCAGTGCTCCAGGATCTTTGAAAGATATAGCTCAGTGGTTCTGAGATCTCGTCTGCCAGTTCCTTCAGAACCTTGGGGTGTAGTCCATCCGGTCCTGGTGATTTGAACTCGTCTAGGGTAGACAGGTGTTCACTTACCATTTTCTTCCCTATTATTAAATGTCTGCAAGAAGTCAACCCAGAGGTTGGACTATAGTTTCTTTTTGCATGAAGACCAATGCAAAGAATGAGTTAAGCAGTTCTGCTTTCACTCTGCTGCCTGTTACCTCCTTACCATTTTCTCTCTTTAGTGGACCAACTGTTTCCTTGATTTTTTTCTTGTTATTTATATGTTGGAAGAATCTTTTTTTATTATCTTTGACTTTTGTTGCAAGTCTTTGTTCATTCTGAGCCTTTGCTTTCCTGACTTTGTCTTTGAAGATTCTGGCTATCTGCTGATTATTCTGCCTTAGTTATGTGTCCTTCTTTCCAATTTTTGTACTTTTCTTTTTTGTCTTTCAATTTGTCAGAGAGATCTTTGTGCAGCCATACTGGTTTCTTCTTGGATTTATTGTTTTTCTTTTTCAATGGTATTGTGCTGGTCTGGGCTTTTATGATCATATTTTTCAGAGTTTCCCAAGCTTCTTGGGTTGTTTTCCCCTTTAGGATTTTCATCCTAAAGCTCTCTCCGAGTTTGTTAAAATCAGCTCTTTTAAAATCTAGGACTCTGGTATCATTATGTTCTATTGCTTGTGTTTGCATTATGTTGAATTCTGGTATGATGACTCTCACCCAAGGTTCCTGCGGTTTCAACTCCCTCTATCACTTCTACTCTGTTAGAAGTAAGAATTAAGTCCAGTATGGCTGTCCCTCTAGTTCCCTCCTCTACCTTTTGGACAACAAAGTTGTCAGCTAGGTTGTTCAGGAACCTATTCGATTTCTCACTTGGTGCAGAATTAGTCTTCCAGTTGATGTCAGGGTATTTGAAGTCCCTCATTACTATTGTAATGTGTTTCCTACATATATTTGTTAGTTGGTTGGCAAAAAATACATCTATTTTTTCTGCTTGGTTGGGTGGCCTGTAGTATACACCTATGGCAATATTATTCTTTTTTTTTTCTTTTATATTGACCCATGCACATTCTTGGAGGTTTTCATCTTTGGTTTCATGCATTTCTGTAGCAATGTAATGGTCCTTTACATACAGTGCAACTCCACCTCCTCTTTTATGGGGTCTGGTTTTTTTGAACAATTTGTATCCTTCTATCAGTATGTTCCAGTCATGGGTTTCGTCCCACCAAGTTTCTGTAATTCCAACTATATCATATCTACCTTCATGTATTAATAGTTCAAGTTCACCCTGTTTGTTCCCCAAACTTTATGCATTTGTATATAGGCACTTGAGGTCTTTATGTCTGACTCTGGGTATGCTTCCTATGTCTCCTATTTGGTATTTGAGTTTATCTTTTTGCCATTCCTCCTTACCTCATTATATGACTTGTTTTCTAGGGGTTTTTGCTTGGAATTAGCTCCTGAAGATTGGTTACCCTCCCCCCATAATTTTAGTTTAAAGCCTTCCTGATAAGTTGAGTCAGTCGTTTTCCGAAAACATTCTTCCCAGTCTTTCTGAGGTGCAGCCCTTCCCTTACCAAAAGTCCATCATCCAGGTAGTGCAGACCGTGGCCAGGAATCCAAATTTTTTTTGGCGACACCAACCCTTTAGCCAATGGTTCTCTTCTAGAATTCTTTGTTCTCTTACCGGATATTGACCTTTCATTGGCAGTACAGATGAAAAAATTACTTGTGATTGGTTTCCATCCATTGTTTCTTGTCCTGCCCTCAGGTGCTTTGGAGAATAGATCGATTCCCTCTTCTTTGTGGCAACCTCTGAGATATTGGCACACTGCTATCATGTCTCCCCGAGTTCTTCTCTTCACTAGACTAGACATACCCAGTTCCTGCAACCGTTCTTCATATGTTTTAGCCTCTAGTCCCCTAATCATCTTTGTTGCTCTTCTCTGCACACTTTCTAGAGTCTCAACATCTGTTTAACATTGTGGTGACCAAAACTGGATGCAGTATTCCAAGTGTGGTCTTACCAAGGCATTATAAAGTGGTATTAACACTTCACGTGATCTTGATTTTATCCCTCTGTTAATGCAGCCTAGAAATTTCTCAACTTCTCTTAGAAACATTGTTTTCCCCTTTATAGTAGTTAATCAGAAGCTAATTCTGTATCTAGGATTTCTTCCCTTTGATGTTTGTACAGTTGGTTTCTTCAGGTTATTAATTCCAAATAACAAAGAAAAATGTTTTTGTAATTCTTATAGGGTTTGCTTTAGGTGTTGCTATTTATCTTAAAATTTATAGAAAATTGTTCTAGAGAGAACACATCCTTAACTAGACTATTATTATTTTAGTAACTGATATGTATTTCAACTTGCTCATTTGTGAAAGAAAGTTTAGTAATCATAATTCTTCCAGGTTATTTGAATACTGATGCATCTTTATCTGCTAGGCTTTGTTAGATGAAATGCTAAAGCAGCCAGTTTTATATTAATCAAAGCAAACAAAATTGAACTGCCTATAATGAATTAGACTCATGGAGTTGAATAATTGGAATGATTAAATGGCTGTCGACTTGATAATCACTTGTCATGACTTGCTGATATATTTAGTTACAGAATGATTCCAGCTTGTTTTTGAGTGTTTAGAATAGCATACATCTGCTATTTTAATGGGGATTTTCACCTATACATTTAAAGCTATTGATAACCGATGCTAACTTAATTGGAGCTCAAGGAAAAAAATTGTGCTATAAAGAAGCATTGATAAAAACTACCAAATTACTCTAGTTAAAGTCAATAATGAAGGGCACAAGAGGATGAGCAAGGTGAAATTAATGTTTCCAGCATTTCCTTTCTGAACCCACGAAAGGCTACCACAGAACCAAAAGTCATCAGAGTAATTATCTTAACTGGCAAAGGCTACTTTAGGATCAGCCTGTAACACAAGCTATTGGGCTTTGTACAATCATAGCTTGCTCTTCCATGTATCGTGACATTATGGCTGATTTCATGCATCACTAGCACCATAGCTTATTTTATCATGGCTTACTGAATAAGCCACAATGGTTGAGTTCAACCACTTAGCATAGTATATAAATCTTTTCTGCTGATCTTTGCCAGACAACAGAAATCATTGGCTTTATTTCACAACATACTTAATTCTAATAGTCATCAAATGGTTCTGGCACATGCTCACATAGCTGGGTCAGATATCATAATCTAGGGAAATTTGGAACTCTAAATTTCTATAAGAACTCTGTAATATCTTCCAATATTTCTACTAGGGAAGAACTGAAAATAATTAATTATATTACTGTGCCTTTTCCTATTAAAGCAGTAGTAGGCATGAGTTAGTTGCTGCAGATCACCTATACTTGGTAGGATTTTGCAGTGAACTCCAAAATGAAAAGTCTTGGATGTTCAGCTGTTCCTTTTCTTGGTGTAGACAAGCAAAATCTGATTTTAGGTAGTTTTAACTGGCTTTTGATGGTCTTATGACAAAGCCACAGGGTAGATAGCATGAACTTGTGGACAAGTGGATCTTTTGAAGCTAATTTGAGCTAACGTTGCTGATTAATTGATTGGGTCTACCAATTCTTTCTTGATGTCTGCTCAAACTATTAACAGCTCTGACTGACCCAGTTAAATATGTTATGGGAACAAGGCCAGTATGGTAACTAAAGGACATATAACTTTTAAATAATGCCTCCTCCACATGTATTGAGACTTCTATTTCTTCCTAAGCAGCTACAAATCATCATTCAGTGATTGCAACCAGCCCATAGACTTAACCCATGTATTTTGGTACGTAGTCTGTAAAGGACTTTATTGTTCAAGATTTATTCATTTGTTATAAAAAGTAAAAGTAAAGATTTCCCTGTCCAGTGTTATCTGACTTTAGGGCATGGAGCTCATCTCCATTTCTTGGCCGAGGGAGTCAACAGTGTCATTTTATGTGATCACATGGTCAGCATGACTATATGCCAAAGGCACATGGAACGCTGTTACCTTCCCACTGAAGTAGTTGATATTTGTCTAGTCATACTTTACATGCTTTCAAGATGCTAGATGGGCAGGACCTGGGACAAGGAATGGGAGCTCACCCGTTGCACAGCGCTCAGGTTTCAAACCCAGCCTGTCAGCTTTCCAACTGACAAGCTCAGCATTTTTAATCACCGAGCCATTGCACCACTTCTTATTTGTCATATATTCATTTGTTATACCCCCTATTAAATATAATTAGGAATAAAAGCACCTATTAGTTATGTGGAAATTATAAACATTAAAAAAAAACAAAAGATCTCTCTGACAAACTGAAAGAAAAAAAGGACAAGCACAGAAAATGGAAAGAGGGACACATAACTAAGGCTGATTATCAGCAGATAGCCAGAACATGCAAAGACAAAGTCAGGAAAGCAAAGGCTCAGAATGAACTAAGGCTTGCTACAAAAGTCAAAGATAATAAAAAAGTTTCTTCCAACACATTAATAACAAGAAAAAAGTCAAGGAAACAGTAGGTCCACTAAAGAGAGAAGATGGCAAGGAAGTAACAGACAGTAGGGAGAAAGCAGAGCTGCTTAACTTGTTCATTGCATTAGTCTTCACGAAAAAAGAAATTATAGCCCAATGTACCATAAAAGCTACTGTAAAAGATAAACCAGAAATAAAAATTAAAATAAGCAAGAAAATGGTAAGAGAACCAATGTTCCCTGTAACTGTAGAAAACGTTGCGCGGCAGTTAGAAACTGGCGCGTGGTGTTTTCTTTTCATATGTGCGGGTGCGCAGGCGCGCAGCCTCTGCCATTAGAAAACACCACGCGGAAGTTGGAAACTACCGCACGGCGTTCTCTTGTTACGTGCGCGGCCGCGCACCTTAGAGGGAACAGTGAAGAGAACAGCTATCTGACCTTGATGAATATAAATCACCAGGACCTGACAGATTACATCCCAGAGTTCTGAAGGAGCTGGCAGATGTTATCTCAGAACCACTGTACTAAATCTTTTAAAAATCCTAGAGCACAGGAGAAGTACCTGAGGATTGGAAAAGGGCTGATGTGGTTCCCATCTTCAAGAAAGGGGGAAAAAACAGACCCAGGAAACTACAGACCAATCAGTCTAGCATCAATACCTGGGAAGATCCTGGAAAAGATAATCAAAAAACAGATCTGCGAACAACTAGAATCAAATAAAGTTATAACTAGTAGCCAGCACAGGTTTGTTAAAAACAGATCATGCCAAGCCAAACTTATTTCATTCTTTGATAAACTCACTAAATTAGTAGACAAGCGAAATGCTGTGGACATAGTATACTTAGATTTCAGTAAGGCATTTGACAAAGTAGACCACAATCTACTTCTTGGTAAGCTAGAAAAATGTGGAATAGACAACATCACCATCAGATGGATTTATATCTGGCTGACAAAACGTACTCAGTGAGTAGTCCTTAATGGTACTACATCCACATGAAAAGAAGTAAGCAATGGGATACCACAAGGCTCCGTCTTAGGCCCAGTACTCTTCAATATCTTTATAAATGACTTAGATGAGGGAATACAAGGGGAACTCATCAAGTTTGCAGATGATACTAAACTCACAGGAATAGCCAATACCCCAGAAGACAAACTCAGGATCCAAAAAGATCTTGACAAACTTGAATGGGTCCTATCCAACAAAAAGAATTTTAATGTGGAGAAAAGCAAAGCTTTACATTTAGGCAGGAAAAATCAAAGGTATAAGTACAGATTAGGCGATTTGTGGCTCAAAAACAATAACTGTGAGAGGGACCTTGGAGTCCTAGTGGATGATCATTTGAATATGAGCCAGCAATGTGCAGCAGCAGCCAAAAAAGCTAATACAATCCTGGTTTGTATAAACAGAGGCATAGACTCAAGATCATGTGAAGCATTAGAACGGCTTTACAAAAGCCTACTAAGACCATACCTGGAATACTGCAAGCAATTTTGGTCACCATACTACAAAAAAGAAGTTGAGACTTTGGAAAAAGTTCAGAGAAGAGCAACTAAGATGATCAAAGGCCTGGAGACTAAACCATATGAAGAACGGCTGCAGATTTTGGGCCTGGCTAGTCTAAAGAAAAGAAGAATTAGGGGTGACATGATAGCAGTATTTCAGTATTTGAGGGGCTGCCACAAAGAAGAGGGGGTCAAATTATTCTACAAAGCACCAGAGGGCAGGACAAGAAACAATGGTTGGAAACTGATCAAAGAGAGAAGCAACCTGGAGTTAAGGAGAAACTTCTTAACAGTGAGTACAATTAACCAGTGGAACAGCTTGCCTTCAGAAATCGTGGGTGCTCCATCACTGGAGGTTTTTAAGAAGAGATTAGACAGCCATTTATCTGAGATTGTTTAGATTCTCCTGTTTGAGCAGGGGGCTGGACTAGAAGACCTCTATTCTATTTTAATTCTAAAAAAAGAGAGAGAGAAAATAATGGAGACAATTGTTATACACATGACCAAATGAGAAAGACAGATCTATGGATTTATTGCTGATGTATAGTATTGTCAAGAATATGTCATTGCATATACTATGTAAATGACATGAATCTAGGTGGCTGTAGGGAATTCAACTCTCAGTATAGCAATAGCAATAGCACTTAGACTTTACAGCACTCTCTAAGCGGTTTACAGAGTCAGCATATTGCCCCCAACAATCTGGGTCCTCATTTTACCGACCTCGGAAGGATGGAAGGCTGAGTCAACCTTGAGCCTGGTGAGATTCGATCTGCCAAACTGCTGGCAGCCGGTGATCAGCAGAAGTAGCCTGCAGTACTGCACTCTAACCACTGCGCCACCGCGGCTTCTGTTCCTAATTCAAGTATACCTTGAATTAGGAACAGAAATTCCTTCTGAGTAAATAGAACAAGAGAAGAGAGAAGGCAAATGTTGCAATAAAAAGTAGGAGTGCCGGTTATAGCACAGTGAGAAGAAAATGATATATTTTTGAAATGATTGGTCTGAATAGTTATTCTATTTTAGTGTTAATAAAATTTTAAACTGAAAGAATATATGGTATAGAAGTGTTTAGTAATACCAAATCTTATGAACTCTGCATGAATGGTTATATTCATTTTCCTATATACTCTATATATCTGAATATATTAACATAGTAAAGCAAAAAGAAGAGGAATATGTTTATTCTTCATGCCAAAGTTTGATATTTAGTATTTCATTTATATCTAAGGCAATATAAGACCTGTTTCCCTCCTCCGAACCATCCAACATCCAGGTATGAGTAGGTAGAACTAAGAATGATTTAAATTAAATTTTAAAGTCAAGAAGATTCCGGTAGCATTGATGTAGGATTTAAATTGAAACAAGTTACAAGTACTTTATCAAGTAAATCCTACATCATTTCAGTCATTCCCTGGTATCTGATGAAATGAAACTGCATCTCATTAAAGTGTTTGCCTTTAATGAAATGTCTTAGGGTGAAAAGTGGCTTTTAGACTTCCTCAGATATTTGGATAACATAGACTAACACACTTCTTATCCTACAGTGTCTTTAACTGAATTTAGTAAAGAAATGTTCTCTTGGCTAATTCCACAGCTTTGTTGCCATACAGTGCTCATACTGTTTTTTGAAGCACAGATATAAAAGCTATTGGCTAATGTTCTAATCTTTGGATTATGTTATTTTTAGGTTAATAGTCATGATTTGTCTAAGGTTCTGCATATTTACATTTAAGCCTATTTGCTAGACTTTTACCAATGGGCTCTGAAGTAGGCTCTGTCTGCTGGCACAAGTAGGACAGGCTTGTCCTAATGGGGCAGGGTAGTTCATCAGATAGCAGGGACCTATGCTGTTATGGCTTTAAAGGTCATAGCCAACACTTTGAACTTTCTTAGAAGCAGACCAGTAGCCAGTGAAATTCACACAGCAGAGGTGTAATAGGGGCTCCAAGGACTGCTAGGGACTCCAAGGACTGCTCTCGCTGCTGCACTTTGCACCAGGTGAAGCTATCATATGACTACCATATGACTTCAAGGGTAGTCCCATATAGAGCACATTGCAGTAATCCAAGTGAGAGATGACCAGGGCTTGAATAATTGAGCACAGGTGTCATGATCCAGCAAAGGTCACAATTGGTGCATAAACTGGAGCTGTGCAAAAGTTTCCTGGCGGTCATGTCTGCCACCTGCTGTTCAAGCAGGAGACATAGGTCCAGGAGAACCCCTAGGTTGTGAACTGTGTCTGAATGGATTAGTGCAATCCCGTCCAGAATTAAGGTTGACAAAGACTCATATCCTGAGGATCGACATGCCCAAAACCATTCAGTCTTGCCAGGGTTCATTGTCTTTTGTGTCTCATCCAGGTCTCTACAGCTGTAAGGCATCATGAGAACATAGAGACAGAATCACTTGGGTCACCATCAGGGGTGGGTTCTGGATCCTTTTGCTGCCGGTTCTCTCAGGGTCGCACCGTACACGCACACGCAGCAATAAAAAAATAGCTTCTGCGCATGCACAGAAGCAAAAATTCAAGATGGCAGCGCCCACGGAGACACCGACAGAACCGGCTCTGTGACGTCATCACCAAGTTACTAATGGTTCTAAAGAACCGGATAGAACTGGTAAGAACCCGCCTCTGGTCACCATGTGTAGAGATGAAGAGCTGAGTATCATCATCATATTGTGATGCACAATCTCATGCAACAGCTTCATGTAGATATTAAACAAGATAGAATACTGAGCAAAACTGTACAAAACTGTGTTGCCCAGCCCCAACTCATGTACTGTAGATGGCCCAAAGGGATACCATGGTAGATAGTATTGAAAGTCCCTGAGAGGTCAAAGAGAGTGAGAATGGTTGCATTACTCCAATCCCACACCCGCCAAAGATCATCCATGAGTGCAACAAAAGCTTTCTCTGTCCCATTGCCAGGTCTGAATCCTGACTGAAAGGATCCAGGAAATCCATTTCATTCAGGATCTCCTGGAAGTGCTGAGCAACCACCTTTTCCACCACTTTCCCCAAAAGGAGAAGATGGGAGACTGAACAAAAATTGTCGTGTGTGTGTGTGTGTGTGAGAGAGAGAGAGAGAGAGAGAGAGAAAGAGAGAGAAAGAGAGAGAGAGAGAGAGAGAGAGAGAGAGAGAGAGAGAGAGATTATCCTTATTTTAGGAAGCTGCTTCCACATACAGTAACTGGCTTTCAAGTGACTAATTCTTATACCCTATTGCACACGTGTGTAGTATGTTATAACACCAAGAAACAAGTAGCTATAATCAGAGTAATCTTATTTTTATTGGGAATAGCATTCAAAATCTATTTAAAAGAGTGATTAAGACTTTGTGTAGCAGAATCTCTTGTGCATCTAAGTAGGTACGTATTTGTGTGAATCAGCGAGAACTCAATCGATCAAGTTGGTTTGTTAATAAAAATAATTTTGATTAAGTTTGTCTGCATTTAAATATTGAAAAAAATGGAAAACTTCCACACTTATCCTTCTTATACTGAGGTAGGGAACACCAACAGATTCAATTGTATAATCTAAAACTATAATTTAGAATCAATCTGAATGTGGCCAAGAGTCCTCTAACAGGGAGATTTTGTATCAGAAGAATAACATATTTAGGCAGAAGATTGCAGAATTATATTTTTGGGATTGCAATGTCCACAATTCTCAGTCACTGTAACTTGTAATCACAGAGCATAAGGAGGGGACCAGTTTGAATACAAGTATGTTAGAGTAACTGGCACTGACTTTCTATTTTTTGTAGAAAAGACATCTTTATGATTTAATGAAAGAGTAACCTTGATGGGTCTTCTACAAGAGGCTGTATTAAGATCATTATTGGCTGTTTGATGCCTGAACAGAGGAAACCAGTTATGCTGTTTTTCAAAAGGACTCTACATTTGTGGGTATAACTCCTATAGGAAGTATAGGAGCCAGGGTGGTGCAGTGGTTAGAATGCTAAATCTTGCCCACTGCCAAGAGTTCAATCCCGACCAGCTCAAAGTTGACCCAGCCTTCCATCCTTCTGAGGTAAATAAAATGAGGACCCAGATTGTTGGAGGCAATATGCAAATATTACTTGTACATTGTAAACCACCCAGAGAGTACTTTAAAGCGCTATGGGGCAATATATAAGCCTAAATTATATTGCTATTTCTGTTGATAGAGAAAACTTTAAAAAGCAGCTTCAAATTTGTCCTGTCAGTAACATGGACACTTGGGAAAATTGGAATATATTTTGGTTTGTTTGACATTTTTGCTAAATTTTCTTTCACAGCATTGCAACACAGAATAATTGTGTAACTGAAATCTGCTATTATAATCATTTTTTTCCTGTAGCCCAGTTCCTCACTTGGCTAAAGTTAGGAATTTGAATTTTGGAGGGTTATTTTACTCACCAGAAAGTGAACAAGGTAATATATTATGTTGGGATATTTCAGCCTTACTGCTATTAAAAAAAATTAATTGAAAACATCTCTCATTCTTTCTTAATAGATTGAGATTTTTGTAAAAATGTATTCTTTCTACAAAAGAATTTAGAATATACTGTATTTGCTCATCTGTATGGAAGCACCATTTCCAGACAAGTTCTTCTGGACTAGTGTTTGGGAAGAAAGTATAATGTCCAACAATTTATTTCCCATAAAATGAAATGAAGATTATATAATTATAGAATATCTCGGTCTCTTTCCCCACCCTCTCATGTATGACAAAACTAGTCAAAATAGTAAGCTACTAGGAACTGCTGCCAAGCAACTTGAGTGTTACAGTACTTAGTTCTTACCTTGCTGTTTAAAAAGATCACCCTTTTCTGTAGTCATTACAGGAGTTACTTATCTTTAAAACTGGGACAAGATTAACTTAGATATTGAGATGAACAGATTTAAATTGACAGGAACAAGAAGAATACAAGATAAAGAACCCCAAATACTTGTCTGGGTCCTCCATCACCAAATTGACTACTAGCAATAAACAAGGATGTATTCTTTGTCCTTCTTACTTGGAGTCATTTGTTGCGTGTAAGACTGCCAATAAATATCACATCACTGCAGTTGGTGTTTATTACAAGGAGATATTGTTTCACCATATAAGACAGCTATTACACTGTTGTCATCTGACTGAATACACTGTTAAGCCTTAGCTTGTTAGAAGAATCAGTTACACTTTTATCTGTGCTTATCTTTTTTTAAAGAGAGGCTCACTTTGCTACTAAGAACAGTTAGTGTACTGTACAGATTTTAAAATAATTTTATGCACACACTGATGCACATGAATTACTGTTTACTGTTCAAGCATCCAAGCTTGAAAAAATTGTCTTAAAATATAATTAAACTTTTTAACATTAAGGAAACCAGTTTGGTATGAGATTATGGGTCTAGCTCTTCATGTTTTTGACCCCCTCTTGGATGACAATTACTGTGATAGTACCTGGTTCCTATTCTGGGAGGAAGCTGTGATTTGGTCCCAGGTTCTGCAGCTTCTTTGCACTGGTGTTGTGTCTTCTCTTTCTCCCATATGTTCTTCCAGTAGTGTTCAGTTTTTACAGTTTGTGGCTCTGCTGTTATGTGTTATTGCACTGCAATTGGGATTACACCTTGGACGATTCTTTGGAGAACAGGGCATTTATTTTCTTGGTCTCTGCTTCCCTAGTGTATCTCCTTTGTCTGGTAGCCAGTGCTGGGAGCCTTTGTTTAGCTGTTTATCAAGCTTCAGATGGAGTCAAGCCCCTGTGTTTTTTCAGAAGCCAATCTTATCCTTAATCCCCACCCTCTTTTATAGTTTCACCTGCTGACTAACTTCTAACTAACTTCCCAGTTGCCTTAATATTAGCCTCCAACCTCATTTTCTGAGGTCTGATGTTGGTGGCATGTACTGTTCTTCTTCTTGATGTGTAGCCAGCATTTCCAGTATTGCCAAAGTTATAGTGTAAACCAGTTCATTCATTTGAGTTATGGTGGTTGTAGGGATTGTCATGAGGACTCTACTAACATCTTCTAGCATACTATCTGATGGTACTTCACTGTCAAGCCTTGGTAACTGGTCTCAAGGGTTGACTGTAGCTAGTTTTATGCCTTAATCAGCTGCTGTGCTCTGTAATGGAAAGATTGGCAATGATGTTCCAACTTCAGGCGTTTGCTGCACACCCAGTTGTTTTTCCACGTCTTCTTCAGTCTGGAATGCAATGTGTAATTTGTGTATTTCAAATTGTGAGAGCAGCTTCCTCTTCATTAAATTGAAATATTATGTGACTAGCTGTTTTTGTGAGAGATGGTGCCCACAGATGGGGAGCTGGTACGATGGACTTCAGTGAACCAGCAGTTTCCCAGGATGAAGAGAACACAGAAAGAGGAACAGGCAAGAGCCCTGAGCTAGATAGGAAACAGAAGAAGAAAGTAAGGACAACTGCTTTATAGAATCTCACTGTTTATATCTGTTAGGGTGAATGCAGTAAGGGTTTAATCTGGCAAAATTCTGTCTATTGTGTATAAGCAAATAAAAAACTGGACTGAATTGCTCTTGGGTTTCATCCTTGGGTTTCGCCTGACTGTTGATCAGTTACTATGGATATAGGTCTTATGTACATCCATAGTTCCTTCTTACATTTCATATATTCTCTCTCATTAGTTTACTGTGGTAGTAATATTCCATTGATCCAGGATTTCTTGTCTTGTCTGTATATGGTTTATTCCAGTAGGCCACTTATCGGCAGATTGCCCTGGTTCCCAAACATCTAGGGCACACCTTGTTAATCCAGGCAACGTCCAAGTCAGCATGTTTTCTTATTCATGTTACTTTCATATCTGAGGTAGGTAGATGAAGCATTAGAGGAGTTTTGCCAAAAAAACCTTTACTGGTAAGGCAGGTACCAAATGATATTATCTATGTAACTCCCATTATAAATGCTACTGGAAAAAGAGATTAAATATCTCTCTAAAATACACCTAAATCCACTGCTGAATCCAAAGCTTGACAACATTTATCTTGCTTTTAAAAACTGCCACTCTCTTATGGTTCTGCACAAAAACACAATATCATACCTATCTTCTAAGGTTTATGAAGCATATACCAGTCCTGTGGACAGTTAGGTGCTTAATTTCACTAAATTCCATGAAATAAGAAGTCTCTTAGAAGAAAATTTGCTGCCTAAGTTAAACACCCCTTGTGAAATAAGCCTATTCACAAAAAATATGAGCATGTCCTATTTTTGTTATATAATATCAAGTTGGCAACCCAACTTGATATTATAACGTAGGGTTGAAGAGGCACCCACAACTAGTTTTTGGGATACCCAGATCTGCAATTTACATATATCAATCTCTTCAATTTGAAAATTCCTAGGTTTATATCTATGATCTCTTAAAAGTATTATCCACATTCTTGGTTCCTTTTAATTTCTGTTCTCAGTTACAATGAAATGAAATGTACATTTTACATTTATCCTTCTTCCAAGGAAGAATTTTTTAAAATTATTTTTCTCACTTGATCCATATGAGGTTTCCAAAAATTAACCTTCAAATCAAAGAGCTATTAAAATAATAACTTTCATTTTTGGTGGGAAAAGCTAAAAGTACTTTTAAGCTATGGTATTGTTTTTACAGTATTTTACAATACTATACAACAATACAATACATTTTACAATACGGTATTGTTTTTAGTTGTATCTTTTCATTTTCCTTTGAACTATTAGGCAGTTTTAGTAGTATCTTTATTCTGCTATGACCACAGTTCTGCCTTAATATTTTTGTCCCCATAGCTAGGCACATATTCAAAGAGAACGCCTTTATAATCATGCTTAAGAATAAAGCCACATGGTATAAGCGTTTATTAATGTTTCAGATGGCAGATTTCAATGCTCACTCATACTTGCATGCAACATGGATCTAAGCAAAAACCTACAGGGGAGCATTCAAGATTATGGCTTTTCATTTCCAGACTCTACAGTGGTGCAATCCATCAAGAGGTACACCATATGATTCCTGTAATGGTGTACTTCAATGGACTTCTTTATTTTATTTATTTATCAAATTTATATAATCACTCATCTAACACATGTGCCTCTAGGTATCCCAATTCTTATAAAGGACTGGATATATCACTTTGGATAATAGTTATTTCTACAACTCTATTAACTGGATTAATATTGGTGAAACAGCAAGGTTGACTCAGCCTTCCATCCTTCCGAGGTTGGTAAAATGAGGACCCAGATTGTTGGGGGCAATATGCTGACTCTGTAAACCGCTTAGAGAGAGCTGTAAAGCACTATGAAGCGGTATATAAGTCTAAGTGCTATTGCTATTGCTATCTCTTAGCTTTAGGCGATATAGCTTTTCTTGACAGACTCATGATGCATTTTCTATCAATTTAAAAATAGTTATAATAATTTTCTTAATAGATGACAGGCACAGTATGAAGATTTTCAAAAAGAAATTCTTTCTGAAAAATTGGCAACATGCTGCTGATGAAAAATGAGTTCTCTGTATCCTTTTTGGTTTATTTTATAAATGATGGCTTAGATATGAATGATTTCAGGTGATTGTTCAGTAACACTGTTTAAAATGATGGAAATTTTATTTAATTGCTTTGATGGAAATTATTATTTGTTGAACTGAAAGAAAAAAATGGGATCTCAAAACTTTAACAATCATTTCCATGCTTCATTCAAAAATGCAACCCTAAAATTATTTTTTTAAATCCATTCCCTATTCAACACTGAAAAGAAACATAACAAAGAGGCTGTCAATATTCTCTGCTGCGACCCTTTATTTAGATAACCTCTTGACTCAAGACGTTTGCTGAGGAAATAAAATGGCATTAGAACATATCTCCTTCACAATTCTGGCAGCATTTCATACATGTTGCTAGTTCAATGCCCATTTGAACATCCCCCATAGCAGTCATGCACTCCATTAGTTACCCATAAACGACAACAACTAATTGTACCTACTCACTATAGCAGGGTTTGACCTGAGAAACTCTAAAATTCTTGCTTAACTTTATTAACACTGAGCATTTGAATCATTTCATTATTTTAAATAAAGTTCTCCCTTGACCAGCAAGGGAATTGTCAGCAGAGTTTAAGCCTCAGCAGCAGCTGGTAATGTTCTTAGCCAAGTTCTTCAGATATTGTCCATCTGCAGTGATATGTGGCTAGCTTCTGCCCTGGCATTTGCTTAATCTTCAGAACAGATTTCCTGGCTTTAGGAAAACTTAATTTCTGATTCCTCTAATCCAGATGCTGGCCAAAATGCTGTTTTCAATCTACACAGAACAGTTTGTTTTCTGTTTCTCGTTAAGAGCTGGTTTCTTTGCTGATAATTTTTTCTATAACAGTCATATTAATATGCTCAAAAATCCACTGTTGAGTTTCAGATAAAGGATCACATCTATTCATGAAAATCTTCTTTTCTGCTGGATTGCAATCAATGCAGCTGCCACTCACAGTATGGAATAAAGTTTTGTCCTGTGGGATGAAAATAAAAACAATTAATGAACAACCAAGTGCCAGATGATTAAAAATGGACATATTTTCCAGAACATACTTTGAAACATCTAAATCTGGTTTCTTTGAGATTTATGTAGCAATTCTGCAGTGTAATTTAATACTGGAAAATATTTCCCCAAATTATTTTCAATGAATTATATGTTGTTATCTACAGCAGAGTTTCTCAAACTTTGCAATCTAAGATGTATGAACCTCAACTCATAGAATGGTATTCGGACAGATGAAGTCCACACATCTTAAAGGTTGTCAGGTTTAAGAAATATTGGTCTAGAATGGAATGGAAAGAATATAACAGAACAGAACAGAACAGAACAATTTTGTTTTTACATATGACTTTCAGCAGATGGCAGACCTTAGCTGATTTTAGCAGATCCAGAAAGTTAAAGGGATCCAACTTCGTTAATGTCGGGGAAATTTAGTGCTGTATGCTACACTGGGAAGAAACCCATCCCCAAAGAAAGTAAATGACAAGCTGCTTTTCTCTCTTATGCCAAGATAATTGCTTCTCCCTACCCCTTATCTCTATCTATCTATCATCTATCTATCTATCTATCTATCTATCTATCTATCTATCTATCTATCTATCTATCTATCTATCTATCTATCTATCTATCTAT
>QLTV01004297.1:5610478-5627501 GCA_003457575.1 Thermophis baileyi
CACCACGCCACCGCCCCCCCAGCAACGGGAATAATAACCCGTTGCTAAAGGATCTGAAGCCCACCGCTGGTGTTGGCTATTCCTGCCAGCTTAGTGTCACTTGCAAATTTGATGACTTCCCTTTCTGTTCTCTCATCTAGATTGTTTATGAAGATATTGAAGAGTACTGTACCTAAAATGGAACCTTGGCATACCCCACTGCTTACTTTCCTCCATATGGATGTAGTTCCATTGAGGATTACATATTGAGTATGATTTTTCAGCCACATATAAACACATCTGGTGCCGGTGTTGTCTATCACACATTTTTCTAGCTTGCCAAGAAATAGTTTGTGATCTAGTTTATCAAATGCTTTACTGAAATATAAGTATACTATGTCCACAGCATTTCACTGGTCCACTAATTTAGTCACTTTGTCAAAGAATGAAATAAGATTTGTTTGACATGATCTTTGGTATGTGGCTTCTGTTATAACTTTGTTTAATTCTAGGTGTTGGCAGATCTGCTGCTCGATTATCTTTTCTAGGATTTTTCCAGCTATTGATGTCAGGCTGATTGGTCTGTAATTTACTAGATCTGTTTATTTCCCCTTTTTTGAAGATGGGAACTCATCAGGTCTTTTCCAGTCCTCTGGTAGTTCTCCAGTACTCCAGGATCTTTGAAAGATATGGTTCAATGGTTCCAAGATCATATCTGCCAGCTCCATCATTAACTCTTTGAGGTAATCCCATCAAGTCCTGGTCATTTGAACTCATCTTGACAGATGTTCTCCTACCATTTTCTTGCCTATTTTAATTTGAATTCCTGGTCTATTCTGTTTTTGGTAGGTTGGGCTATTTTTTCTTTTTGTGTAAAGGCAGATGCAAAGAAAGAATGTAGCAGTTCTGCTTTCTTCCTGCCGCCTATCACTTCCTTGTCATCTTCTCCCATTCGTGGATTGATTGTTTCTTTGACTTTTTTATTTTTTATATGTTGAAAAAAAACTTTTTAAAAATTATTTTTGAGATTTTTTGTATGTCTTAGTTCATTCTGAACCTTAGCTTTCCTGACTTCATCTTTGCAGATTCGGGCTGTATGCTGGAATTCTGCCTTAGTTATGTGTTCCTCTTCCAATTTTTTATACTTATCCTTTTCATCTTTCAGTTTATCAGAGAGTTCGTTGTGCAACCATGTTTGGTTCTTCTTGGATCTCTTATTTTTCTTTTTTAGTGGCATTGTGCTGAACTAAGCTTTTATAATCATATTTTTCAGAATTTCTCAAGCTTCTTGAGTTGTTTTCCCCTTTTAAGATTAATATTTAAGCTTCTTCCCAAGCTCTCTCTCACTTTGTTGAAAACAGCTCTTTTAAAGTCTAAGACACCAGTTTAATTATGTTCTACTGCTTGTGTCTGCATTAGGTTGAATTCTAATATAACGTGGTCACTCTCCCCCAAATTTCCTGCAACCTCAATCCCCTCTGTCACATTTTTTTTGTTAGTAAGAATTAGATCCAGGATAGCTGGCCCTCTAGTTCCCTCCTCTACCTTTTGGATGACAAATTGTCAGCTAGGTTGATCAGGAACCTGTTCGATTTCCCAGTTGATGCAGAGTTTGTCTTCCAGTTGATGTCAGGGTAGTTAAAGTTACTGTGGTGTGTTTCTTACATACATATGTTAACCGATTAGCAAAAATTTCATCTATTTCTTCTGCTTGGGTGGCTATGTAGTATACACCTATGGCAATGTCATTCTTTTTTCCTTTTATATTAGCCCATGTGCATTCTAGGAGACTTTCATCCTTGGTTTTGTGCATTTCTGTAGAGATGTAATGATGTCTTACATATAATGCAATTCCACTTCTTCTTTTGTTAGATCTGTTTCTTTTGAACAGTTTATATCCTTTTATCAGTACATTCCAGTCATGAGTTTCATCCCACCAAGTTTTCTAAGTGTGAATAGGTTTGTAGTTTTAATAATTTGAAGAAGATGGATGTTAAAAAGTGGGAAATGGGAAAAGTGAGTATGGAGCATTATAATTTCACAGATCATGTCCATCCACTGTCATTCACTAAGATCTGTAAAGAAAAATGTAATCAAGGTCACTTGCTGGATGCCCATTTCCAATGAAATAAGCATAGTTTTCCAAAACATTATTATGGTTAAATAGTACATGTGAAGATTAAAAGATCATACACAATTTCAGTCACAAAGCATCTATTTGTGGGGATTTATAAAAATGTTTAAATGCAGATGGCATCTGGGACTTCTGAACTGTAAAGCATGTTGTTTTATTAGATACAAGGATGAGTGTTGCAGCAATTTAGATAAATGGTAATTATAATGCTAAGGCATGAAAAGAAGATCTATATGAGGGGTCCCAAACACAAGGTCCGCGGGCTGAATTCGGCCAGCAATGTGGTTGGATCTGGCCCACGGGGCTGTCCTGAAAAATGTAAGGGGCCGGCCTGCGTTGCTTCGGCCCGGTCTACCAAATGCGAAGAGGAAACATTGGGCCAGTGTAGCTTCAGCCTGGTCTACCCAATGCGAAGAGGAAACATCGGGCCAGCATGGCTTTGGCCTGGTCTACCCAATGCAAAGAGGAAACATGCCAGCAGTTTGGGGAGTGGCGTCAAGCTGGCCATGCCCCCAGTCAGCCACGCCCCCAGTCGGCCACACCTAGTGAGTGGCATCAAGATGGCCACGCCCACCAAGTTGGCCACACCCACCCAGTTGGCCACACCCACCTGGCCCCCAGAGGTCAACCACAGCCCTGATGAGGCCCTCAATGAAATTGAGTTTGACACCCCAGATCTATATAGTAAATTCATAGATATTCCTCATATCTGTAACATAGAATAAGAATATTTTCAGAGCTGCCTACAAAGAGAATTGTAATTTTTCATCGTATATATTACTGAAACATAGAATTGAAATTGAAACTGAAATAAAGAAATAAAGGTGGGATAGAAATTAAATAAACATACGAACAAATGCATTCCTCATGCAGGATGAGTGTAAAACCACAATCAGCTGTTAATTATGGAAATATGGAATCTGAAACATGAATTTATGCCAGATCTCAAAGAAGATAAAAAGTACTTATGCTTATTCTGTGAGAAAATGTTGCCTTCATTAGTAAAGTTAATTTACTGAGTGTCACCAACACAGGTAATCCCAATTCAAAGGAATCACAATCTACCACTAAACAAAAAAGCCACCTTAACAGTAATTCTTAAAATCAAATGATTGATAGACCTGGAGGAAGTCAAATGCTAATCCAGGCTTCATCCTGATGGCCATAGAAATATTTTATTCAAAACCTATTCAAACATAAGTCTCCGTTAAAGCTAACTTCAAACTAAATGTAACATTAGATTTCAGTGAAGCAGTCCAGAACTCTAAAATTACTTATTTTTATTAGGCTTACAATTGAAGCATGCAACCTTCATATAGCAAAACTATAAGACTATAACTAAATTTAAAATTATTACATTGAATATCTGGAGGAAGAGTATGCCTATTCCTAACTATTCCAATAGGATTTTTAATGCAAAGGATAGGATAGGATAGGATGGGATGGGATGGGATGGGAGGGGAGGGGAGGGGAGGGGAGGGGATGGGAGGGGAGGGAAAGGGAAGGGAGGGGATGAAAAAGGAAAGGAAAGAGATAGGGAAGGGGATAGGGATAGGGATAGGGATAGGGATAGGGATAGGGATAGGGATAGGGATAGGGATAGGGATAGGGATAGGAAAAAGAAAAGATACATTCATCAAGAATCATAAGGTACAACACTTAATGATAGTCATAGGGTACAAATAAGCAATCAAATCATACTAGGAAACAATCAATATCAATATAAATTGTGAGGATACAAGCAACAAAGTTACAGTCATGCAGTCATAAGTGGGAGGAGATGGGGGATAGGAACGATGAGGATAGAATGTTTATTATACCAGAAACCTAAAAGTAACAATAATCCTTACTCCAAAGCCTCTCCCTAAAGCTAATCCTGATACCATGCAGCTCAATAAGTGTAATCCTACCTACATCTTGTTACGCCATAGAGCAAGTAAATCATATATAAAGAAACTCTAATGCTACTGCAAAATATGAAATTTCTTTTAACCATTATGATAAAATTAACCACAGAACTAATGAAACCTAACCTTAACTTTACTGTAATTACAAAATAATTTTTTAATCAAAAATTTTCCTAAGCATTCAAGCCAGTTTGGTCTAGTGGTTAAAGCAGCAGGTTAGAAAGCAGGAGACCATAATTTCTAGTCCTGCCTCAGCCATGAAAGCCAGTTGAATGCCTTTGGGCCAGCCACTCTCACAAGTTGGAGGAGGGTGTGTTGAATATGTTCATCACCTTGAGTTATTTGTAAACATAATAAAGGCGGGATATAAATAAATAATAAGCAAGCAAGCAAGCATCTACTGTAAAACCACCCTAAATTAACAATACCCTTCAAAGAAGCCTAAGCCCAAGTTCATCCTCTAGCTAATGTAACTTTTTACTTGAAATAGTCCACACTTTAGTGAAACTGTTAACCTGCTACTGGCCAAAAACATTCATAGTAAAGCTACTGCTAAACTCAATTGAACAACAGATTTGAAAGAAACCTAAGGTTATGTATCACTTCATCCTCACTGCCACAGAATTTTCAGTAGCAGTGAGGATGAAGTGTTACAAGAAAAGACAGTTGCGGAGAAGGCAGCCAACGTTGCGGCAAAGCAGTGCGGACAAGCGGTAGCTCCGCAAAGTCCCACTGAATTCTTCCAGCCAGGAGGCTCTGCGGGGCCGAAAGTCACCCTGTATGGATGAAGAAGACAAAGGGGATGCTTTAGTGGTCGCGAGGAGAGTGCAGTCTCCTGGTTTGACCCGAAGAAAGCCCCTTTAACCGGCGGAAGAGAAGATGGCCATTATGGCTGAACCGGAGCCGTGACAGCTGAAATGGAAGAGAAGAAAGGAAAGATCCTGTAACAGTGTGCTCGGTCTGGGTAAGAACTTTCTAACTTTTGCCATGGAATTTCCCCTAAAAAACACCCCCTTTGGAAAGTGGGACTCAGTTGAGGTGGATAGCGGCGACTAAGACCTGGAGCTATTGTCAGATTTGGAAAAGAAAGAAAAGAAATTGCAGACAGAAGCAACCTTAAAGATAAAGGATAGACTGGATTGGCTAGTTTTTAGCAATTTAAATCATTTCAAAAGATTCGATTATGCTTCTATTGCCACCTTGATTTGAAGGACTTTGGAAAATTATTGGAAAATATTTTTGGAGATACTTTATTTGCAGCAAAAGTGGAGAAAAAGAGTAACAGTGACACCTACTGGCCGGAGAAGACATCATAGAGCTGAAAAAAGTGGAAGAAGGAATGAAAGTTGTTTAGTCTACAAATTAGCTGGAATACACTAAACAACACCTGAAAATTGATTATATTTGGTGTTTGGAGACAGACTGTGAAAACATTCAACTCTTAGAACCTTGAGGATTACAAATATGCTGGACAGTGTGAGCGTGGGAAACAGCCTGGATTTGTTTTGAAACTAAGTGAAGGTTGCTAATGGTGTATTTAATGGAGTGATTTTGTGAACTGCTCTAATATTGGCTTTCTTGGTGTGATGAATAATTGGGACATTTGGATTTTGATAGATTACTGAGTAAATTTTTAATTCACTAAAATAAGGAAAAATGGTACAACAGGGGGAAATAACTGTATTATTAAAATAAATATTACTGATGCTCCAAGGTACATAGGAAATGATGACAAGGAATCATAGGGAGATAAAGGAATTTATACATGACGTAGTTGTGAGACCAGAAAATTATGAGCAAATGACACTGAATAATGAATATGAAATCCAGGAAGTAGAGGAGAAAATAGAAAGAACAGAAGAAAGGACAGGGGAGGAAAAACAACAAATGATGCAAAAAGAAAAAGAAGAGATAGTAAAAGCTGATGAGATAGAAAAGGAAAATTACACTTTAAGAGATCAAAAAAATGGAAGAGGATACATGGAAAGACACCCTGAAGCGAGGAAAGGTTCATTGAAAGGTCTACTGAAGGCCCAACAGAATGAAGGAGCGATAGAGGCAGATGAAATACTCAGATTAAACATGAATGATATAAGAAGACATAAGACCCCAAGGGAGGAGTTTGGGAGATGTGCCAAGAAGTCAATAAGAGATGAGATACGTAAACGGGCAAGAGATGAGGGATAGATGTAGAATACTGTTTAATATAGGAGTTGTTCTATTAAAAATTAGTATAGAGGTAGAAACTAGAAATGGGGAAAATATTACTTTTTAACTTGGGAACTATTTTATTAATGGTCAGAAAATAGAAGCAGAAGTTAGAAACTTAGAATCAAGGAGTATATGTAAACAAAGATGAAGTAATTGTAATTAAATAATGAATATTGAATAATTAGGATAAGTAAACATTATGATTAATAGACTTGGAGGACAATGGTTATAAATGTGATGTTTACATGATGTTTATAATGTCTGATATTATTAATTGATTATAGGCAAAACTGAACAGACCGTTTAATTAAACAATGGAAAATGTTTAAACAAGGATAAGCGAAGACCATGCTGAATAGATTTTGAGAATAACAGTCATAATTATTGTGTGTATAAGATTTATTATGTGTATTTAAAGGAGATTGTATCCAGACAGTACACTGCTATTGGGAATATGGAAATTTTATATATAACAAAGAAAATTGCATAATAAAAAATAATAATAATAAAAAAGAAAAGAAAAGACTATAATACGGTATAAACCTAAGACTTTTACTAATGATACAAAATCATATTTAAGTTAACATGCTACATTTTCTATAAACCCCAGGGAAATCTAACCTTAACTCCATCTTTATCCCATTGCCAAAAGGGATTTTTTAAAATCCTAAATGTTATTACCAAAACCATCCCCACCTAAGCAGAGGTGTAAGATTACCATTAAACATGTAAGTTCACCATAAAGCTAATCATTCTAACTGGTTAGAATGCAGTATTTCAGGCTAACTCTGCCTACTGCCAGGAGTTCAATCCTAACCAGCTCAAGGTTGACTCAGCCTTCTATCCTTCTGAGGTTGGTAAAATGAGGACCAAGATTGTTGGGGGCAATATGCTGATTCTGTAAATCACTTAGAGAAGGGTGTAAAGCATTATGAAGTGGTATACAAGTCTAAGTGTTATTGCTATTATTGGAAATGTTATAAAGTATGTAACCCACACGGTAAATTTATTCATATATTTGGGTAAATTGTGTAAGTGTGTATTTGGGATTTGATTTCACATAGTTGGATCTAATGTATTTTGTCCAATTATTGTCCACACTAAGCTTGTCACTATTGCTCTTTGTACACCAAGTAGCCTTTTTTGAATAAACTGTTAAAAATTTCAGTATTGATTCTGCTAACATGGACTTTGGAACCTCTACATAATTATCTGGATCACTACATGCCTTTAAAGTATCACAAAGCAAGACTAACCTTCCTATAGCTCCAATGCTGGTTGCCTTTCATACCATGACAGTCATAAAGTGTGACAGGACTACTGTGTGAAATTGCATCGAAGCAGAATTTTCGGGTGTGAAGAGGTTCTCCTGGACGGATGTCTTCTCTCCAACCAAAGGTGAACAGCTAAGGAAAACAGTGAAGGAAAACAGTGATAGAATGTGGCTTTTGAAAGAAACACGTGGCAGTAGGATGTCATTCCAGTCAGATTTGATTCTATTTTGGTGCACCTGATCTAATCATTAAGTTGAAGTAGTTTAGCATTAGTGTAATAATGTATCTATAAACTGCTAAAAATAAAGGTTAGATTTAGTTAAAAGATCAGATTAGTTTAAAGGAAAATAAAATACTTTAAATATAAAACATTTCACAATGCACCTAAAGGAAATACATACTCCATGAGCTGAGAAATTAAAACGTGACCACATTTCTATGGAACTAATACTAATATTTACAGGAAAATGGATGGTATGAGGAAAGCCACAGAATAGTGAATATGAGAAGACAATCATTGACAAGAATAACTGAAAGTTCATTGAGAATAAGGTAGAAAATGTATGTCTAGGCCAGAGGTCTTCAAACTTGGCAACTTTAAGAATTGTGGACTTCAACTCCCAGAATTCTCCAGCTAGCTATGCTAGACCCCTGGTCTAGGCTATAGGTACTTCAATGTTCACCTCACTGAGTAGTTTACTATGAAAAAAAATTAGCAGCCAAGGAGACAGATTTTGTTTAAATTGTCTTACAGTATTTCCACTTGAAGTGATACACGGAAGCATCACATTAGATTACTATTTGAAGTTAAGACTTATGCAAAACTCAGCAAGCATTAGGAAACAGTTTAAGAATCTGAACAAGTCAATATTTTCTAAAACTTTTCACAGATAAGGACTTCCAAACATTAATTTTCTCTACTTTTTGAGTTGCAAACAACACTTGATACCACTTTGCAAAATAGTTCAAATGCAATACAAATTTCCAAAACCTTCAACATGTTACCACTGCTAGGAAATGTACATATTCTTTTCCTCATTTAAGATAGGTATGGAGTTTACATTCAAAAAAAAATTATCTTGTGCTTGTGGGTATAATTTTTCCCACTGGAAAGGCAACTTACTTTGTCTGCACCTTCCCAGTTCTTACTGTTTAATTCAATCAATGTAAGGGAAAAGTCCTTGAATACAATTTTATTGGGGTACCACTGACAAGGTTTAATTTACATTCAGGATTTTATGGGACAGACTGTGCTTGTTCTGTAAAGCTGATTCGACACCATGGTGAGCAGAAGGCTTTTGAGATTTCTGACTGAATTTGTTAATAGTTTCAAAAATAATTTCTTGCAACTGCTCCTATAGTGTCCTAACAAGATCTCAAACCAAGCAAATATACCCAAATACATGTGGCCAAATTTATGGACTATGTGTGTGTAATAGTAAAAATGTTCTTGCTTTTCTTTTCATAAACAAAGAAGGAAGGCCTGTCAATTAATTAGCTGCACTACCCAGACAGACCCCATGCGCAATCTGGGGTGGCGATTGGGTCTCCTAGACTCACAACTCCTGCTTGAAGAACAAGTGGCACTAATGGTTAGGAGAGACTTGGCACAACTGCATCCTTTCCTGGATCATGAAGCCCTGCACTCAGTCATTCATAACCTGGTCGTCTCACATTTGGACTACTGCAATGCACTCTGTACACGTGTCTACACTTGAAGAGTATTCAAAAGCTAGAACTGGCACAGAATGCAACAGTGTGGGCAATTCTAGAAGCCTTTCAGGTGGCCCATGTAGCAGCATAGTTGCGCAAACTGTACTCATTGCCCATTTGCTTCTGGGTTTAATTCATGGTTATCACTTTTAAAGTTCTTTATGGCATGGTCCAGGCTACCTGAAGAACTATCTTGCCCCAATAGGATTGGCTTGTCCCACTTGCGCTGGCAGAAGGGTCATGCTATGGATCGTACTGGAATCCAAGGAAATTTGGCTGGTAAGTTCAGGAGAAGAAACATTTCTGCCATGTCTCCCACTTTTTGGAATATCATTCCTCTTGAGGTGAGATCTGTCTCCACCCCCTTGGCCTTCTGAAAGGCCTGAAAACCTGTTTCTGCCAACTGGCCAACATTTTCATTGTTTCTAATGTTCTAAATTGTTTTATACTGTGCTTTTATCTGAGTCACAATTGTATTAAATTTTACAAAATGTACCCATAAAAATTACATACACTAAATAATCAAGAAAAAAAAGTAAAAAGAAAATAGGAATAGAGGTGCAATGAGGCATAAAGAAAAAGAAATGAAAACAAAATATATACAAAGGATAACTTCCAACTTCTTCCCAGGACATAAAAAATACTTACATTCAAGTCATAGTTTACAACTGTAATATAATATCCATTCCCCTTCTCCCTCAAAAGAAAGGTGAACATTTTTTAAAAAAAATACATGATTTCCCCCCAATGTTTTATCCATAAACCCTAACAAAAAGTCTCTGGTTTAAATTCTAGATTAATTTTCAAGATTTTTATAAAAATTATATTACTAATTTCAATTTAAAATTGCCTAGCTCTTTTGCTTAGCTCTTTTGCAAGGTAGTATAATGATCTTATTTGAGTTTTATATCCAACAACTATTTGGAACCGCCACTAAAAAGGGAGCTATGACAGGTAATAAATGGTCAGACAGGAAAGCACCATATGCAGATGAAATACCCATTAGACTTCTTTAAAGTACAGGAGAAATGGTTGTTAAAATGCTATTAGCTGTACAGCAGCAAATATGGAACAAGACTGTGTGGGCTAGAAAGTGTAAACAATTAGTTATGGGATACAGCCATAATGAAGATTCAAAAGAATATGCAAACCACTGCAACCATTTCTTACACACAAGCAAATTTTTCTTTCAGATCTTGGTAAGAAAAAACAGCAGAGAAGAAACAAATGTTAAATAAACAGGCATGTTTCAGAAAAGACAGACATGTACAAGATCCAATAGGTAATATCAAATGGATAATGGATAAATTCAGATAACTGTTAGATTCAGAAGAAGATTAAAAACCCTTAATTATGGTGATTTATCAGTGTTCCTGAATATCACTGTATTCACACTGATCATCATATTCTTGTACTAGCTGGGTAAATTGCAGTTGGAGGCAAAGTTTTGACACTACCTTGAGAGTAGATAAAGGGTCGTACTGGGAAATTTCTGTTCCACTTTGGTTTTTATACTGCAGGGCATACAGTTCCATTCTGTACCCCACCACCACCACATGATTTTATTGGAATAATCAACAAAGGTGATGAGGTCGGATACTACCTTTAATTAAATGATGTCCAGGTCTACTTTTCAACTTCATTAGGTCTGCTACTGATTACTTCTCACTTGGCAGAACTGGATGCAAAGTTTGATTCCAGATAGCCTACCCTCTCTGCGACATCAATACATGTTCAAATGGAATGGGGTTTGGATTGCATTGCCATGGCTGCCATTTTAATTTGTTTGTTTGTTTAATTTATTTGACTTTTCCTGAAAACACTTCTTGAATACAGTCTTAAAAAGCATTATTTAATTGTTGCAAACAAACCTTGGACCTGCATGTTAGATCTTTGCCTCATCCCAGGGCATTGATTACTCCAATTGATACCTATAATTACTAGATATTACATTAATAGAATAGAATAGAATTCTTTATTGGACAAGTGTGATTAGACACACAAGGAATTTGTTTCCGGTGCGTAAACTCTCAATGTACATACAACAATAGTGATAAGCAACAAAGTTATAGTCATAAGAAGATAAGGAGCTAGGTAATAGGGAAGATGAGAATAATGATGGTAATATTGCCTTTTTAGATAGCTTGACAGCGTTGTGGGAATTAGTTGTTTAGCAGAATGATGGCATGGGGGGAAAAACTGTCCTTGTGTCTAGTTGTTCTGACGTGCAATGCCCTATAGTGTAGTTTTGAGGGTAGAAGTTGAAACTGTTTATGTCCAGGATGCGAGGGGTCTGTAGATATTTTCACAGCCCTCTTGCTGGCTCGGGCAGTATACAGATCCTCAACAGAAGGCAGATTGGTAGCAATTGTTTTTTCTGAAGTTCTAATTATCCATTGAAGTCTGTGTTTTTCTTGATTGGTTGCAGTGCCAAACCAGACAGTTATAGAGGTGCAGATGACAGACTCAATAATTCCTCTGTATAACTGTATCCCCAGCTCCTTGGGCAGCCTGAACTTTCTGAGTTGGCAAAGGAAGAACATTCTTTGTTGTGCTTTTTTGATGATGTATTTGATGTTAGGTGTCCATTTTAAGTCTTGAGATATAATAGAACCTAGAAACTTGAAGGTTTCTACTGTTGCTACTGTGTTGTCTAGTATTGTGAGTGGTGGTAGTGTAGGAGGGCTTAGCCTAAAATCTACAATCATTTCTACAGTTTTAAGTGTGTTCAGTTCAAGACTGTTCTGGCTGCACCACAAGGCTAGTTGTTCAACCTCTCGTCTGTATGCAGAATCATTGTTGTCTCGAATGAGACCAATCATTATTGTATCATATGCAAACTTCAGTATTTTAACAGAGGGATCCTTTGAGGTGCAGTCATTGGTATATAGAGAGAAGAGAAGTGGAGAGAGCACACAGCCCTGGGGGAACCTGTGGTAATTGTACAGTTATCTGATGTGATTCTGCTTAGCTTCACTTGCTGCTTCCTGTCTGTTAGAAAGCTTATGATCCACTTACAAATGTTGTCAGGCACAGCTAACTGATTTAGTTTAGCTAGAAGAATATCTGGAATGATTGTATTGAATGCCAAGTTGAAGTCTGCATAGGTCTTTGGAGATTCAAGATGTTGTAGGATGTAGTGCAGAGCCATATTGACAGTATCATCTGCCAATCTATTTGCTTGATAGGCAAATTGCAAGGGGTTTAACAGCGGATCCGTGATGGTTTTCAGGTGGGCCAGCACTAGCCTTTCAAAGGTTTTCATAATTACGGATGTCAGAGCAACCCTCTTGATGGAGGGCTTCTTCGGCACTGGGATGATAGTATAGCGTTTGAAGCAAGAAGGAACATAGCACATCTCTAGTGATTTATTAAAGATGCGGGTAAAGATGGGGGTCAATTGGTCAGCACAAGATTTCAAGCAAGAAGGAGTTATCTTGTCTGGGCCTGGTGCTTTTCCAGGTTTTTGTTTGTGAAATAGACCATGCACATCATTTTCTGTAATCACCAGAGATGGGGGGCCCAAAGGGATGGGGTCAGTTATAGGAGGCTGTTGTTGTGCTTTCCTCTCAAATCTACAATAAAACACATTCAGATCATCTGCCAGTTGTCAATTTCCTTCTGCATGGGAAGGTGGTTTGCTGTAACCAGTGATATTTTTAAGAGTTTTCCACATATTTGCTGGATCATTTGTTGAGTACTGATTCTTTAGCTTTTCAGAGTAGCTTCTTTTTGCTGCTCTGGTCTCCCTTGTTAATATATTTCTGGCTTGAACATAAGACTTATGTTCATAAAATAATGGTAAAATTTCATGACATTTGTTAAAAAGGCTGCTGACATTTTTTTCTCTGTCTCCATCTCCTTCTCTCCTGGCTGAAATTGAGGAACTCTAAAGGAAACAACAGTAATTATTAGATGTACTTCAAATGCAGCTTCACATGCAGTGCATTGCAGTAGTCCATTCAAGAGGTTACCAAGGCATGAGTGACCATGAGGACATTTAGTCAATGCCTCAAGTAGTGTATTTTTGACCTCCAGTCTTGTCCAACTTTGTATCCTATAATTAGATAGAATTTTGGTTCTCATAATCTTCAGACACAAGGGTATATGAGAGTTTCCAACACATCTGGAGGACTATAGGGGGGGTGGAATCTGATTTTAAATATTGTTTAGAAATGTGTTTTTTTTTTTAAAAAAAGCCATTTAAATTCTCTTTGGATTCAACTGTCTTTGATGGTGTGTCAGAGTGTGCACAGTGTGACTATTTTGAGACAACCCAGGAGCAGAATACAGTAAACAGGTTTGTCTTTCAAATAGTGGTTTACCATACAGTAAACAGATTTGTCTTACAAACAGTGGTTTACCTACAAGGAATATATACATATACATACTAGGCAAAGTCAGGCAATCAATCATCAACTACAGCACGGAAGCACACCCGGAGAGAGAGATATGCCCTCATAGGGCCTCACTTATATTACAGCCTCTTAAAGCGGTAGCAGTCAAATAACCCTGCTGACTCATTGCTACCATTGCATCATCGTTACAGCGTTATAGTATTACATTACAGCAGCTGGTCAGCTATTAAATCATCATTACCCTGACACTCCTCCCATTTAAAGCTGAACAGCTGAATGCTTTAACGTATTCATGATGCTTTCTATCTCTATTATGTACACGCCTCCTGCTTCGGTTTCTACTCTCACTGCTACAAATACTACTAGTATTATTACTACTACTGCTGCTGGAACTGCTCCTAATTTCATTTTCTAATGGCTCTGTACAATCTGTCTCATTACTTTCTATTACATCATGCTCACCATGTCTTGGCTGAATTCCTTCACTTTCCCTTTTCACTAGCTCAGTTTTCTCAGTTTGGTTCCTCTGTCTGCCTGACATTCTCTTTAATTTTGGCTTCCTCCATTTATCTTATTTTTCCTTAGGCAATGATCATGACCACATCTCTGGGTACTGACCGGGTTCATACCGAACACCACATATTCTAACCTCATTTGCATTGAACTGCTCAGGAGGTATACTTTTATTACAACTTTCAGGTCTCCTAGGTATAACTCTGTTTGTTTGCTTTGAGTTTTTCTTACTTACAGGATACACCCTGGATTTCGCCTCCTTACAAACAGTGCAATCTACGTACAACTTGCACTGCTTTGGTTTTGGCTTATGCTCCTCAGCTAGGTCTGGCATCTTCTGCAGTACTCTGCAGCTCACATGCCCCAATCTCCTGTACACAGTTGTCATGTGTGTGAGTGTTCATAAGTGTTTGCGTACAACCATTCTCCTGCCTCCTAGAACGTACAGCCCATCCTTGTTAACCCCTCGTGCATGAATTCTTCCACCTTTCCTGATGGTGTATTGTCCTCTAGCAAACAGTATTTCATACCCTTGGCTATCTAACCTGGAAATACTTAACAAATTATGATCTAATTCAGGTACATACAATACATTGTCTAATGTTTCCCCAATCTCAGGTACATAGACTTTACCTTTCCCTTTAACAGCAGACCATTGTCCATTAGCCAAACTAACAAATGTTTGCTTAGCTGGTCTCAAGCCAGAAAACATTTGTGGGTTATTAGCAATATGCTGACTCGCCCCACTGTCCAACAGCCAAATGTTCCTGGTGTTTTCAAACGCTGTTGCTGCCAGGGAAAACGACTATGAAGAGCCACTCCTCGTGTGTTGACTAGCCCTATGCCCTTGTCTCATCACTGCTCCTCTGTTTCTCCTCTCAGGGCAGTGTCTCTGGAGATGCTCTGTAGAACCACATGCGTAGCACCGCTTCATTGTGTAAACAGTTTCAGCTGCTCTGCCGGTATCCTGGGATGTTGCAGATGTTGGCCTGTGCTGAGCATTATCTCCTCCCTTTCCTAGTCGCCTCTCCAGCCATTTCTGTTCTTCCTCCAGCAATCGGCCAGTCAAATATGTCATGGTTAAGTCCCTCTCTTGCATAGACTCTAGGCTAGTCACGAGAACATCCCAAGAAGTGTCCAACGAACTGAGCACCACATATACCTTGTGTGCCTCAGTAAACGTCATTTCTCTTTCCTCTAATTCTAGGAATGTCTTTCTCATAGCTTGCAGATGTGTGGACATGCTCTCCCCTGGCTTCAGTTGTGCTTTATACAGTCTCCTTGTCAGCAACACTTTACTGCCCGCAGTCTCTCTAACATACACACTGCTCAAAGCCTCCCAGCACTCTTTTGCAGACTGGAGACCCCTCACATGTATCAGCCGACTGTCCTCTAAAGCCAGAATTATGCTAGCTAATGCCTTTTCATTTCTTCTCCAGTCCCCATCATCCAGGACTGCTGGTGGATTAGTAACTATCATCCACAACTCCTCCCTTCGCAGGTACATCTCCATCTTTACACTCCAGGAGAGGTAGTTTGTCTCATTTAGCCGAGACACCACAAAACCTCCTCCCATTATGCTGACGGAGGCCATGTTGCCTGCTTTCTTTACAATCACCAACCACTAACAAACCACGATGCACAACTCCTCTGACTCTGGAGCAAGCTCTCACTGGGTTTCTCTTCTCTCTGATTTCTCTAATCACTCTGGCCTTCTCTCTGGACTGGGCCTATAACCTGTCATAGTGCGCACAGTGTTACTATTTTGAGACAACCCAGGAGCAAAATACAGTAAACAGGTTTGTCTTTCAAATAGTGGTTTATCTACAAGGAATATATACATTCACATACTAGGCAAAGTCAGGCAATAAATCATCAACTACAACACAGAAGCACAGAGAGAGAGAGATACGCCCTCACAGGGCCTCTCTTATATTACAGCCTCTTAAAGTGGTAGCAATCAAATAACCCTGCTACCATTGCATCATCATTACAGTGTTACAGTATTACATTACAGCAGCTGGTCAGCTATTAAATCATCATTACCCTGACATGGTGCATGGAATATGTGCCTGAAAAAGAATGTGTTTTATGAACTAATTAGTCCCTTCAAGTAATATGCAAATTTCTTCCCCCTTCTCCACTGTCTTCCGTTCCCATTAAAGAGATAAGTTTCACTATGTAACCTACAATTATCTTGATTCAGAAGGTGCTGCATTCAACCTTTTCCTTTCAATTAAACAAATTGCCAGTTTAATTTTCTCTTTTGTCATTTCTTTTGCCAAAAAGAATTATATCCTCTTCCATAGCTATTGAGTCCATTACAGCTGATAAGAACTTTTCATGTGATAGTCTGAGTGATCCACAGGATTTTACTGGGGAAAGTGTAAACTATTGAATCAGATAGTTTGACCAGATGCTTCACAGACATCACAGGATTTTTTTAAAAAAATGAGACGAAAGCCTAGATGCTGAAAAAAATCCTCACCAAACTAGACCCATTTCTTTCCAAACTAATTTTAGACTAATACTCATTATGGCTGTCAACTTTCAGTACAACATTATGGATTTTTTCAGGCTATCATTTATAATGCACAGATAGTACTTGGCCACTGCACTGTTTTGAATAGTGTTTCTGTTGATGGGATATCACATCAGTGTTGATATAGTGGTGTCCCTCAAGGCAGCGTTCTAGGACCAACACTCTTCATACTTTACATAAATGACCTTTGTGATCACATTATAAGCAACTGCGTTCTCTTCGCCGACGATGTCAAACTATTTAACACCACAGACAATGTTACTACCCTTCAGAAAGACCTTGACTATGTATCAGAATGGTCAAACAAGTGGCAACTTCAAATCTCAATCAACAAATGCTCTGTCTTACACATTGGCAAAAAGAATCAGAACACAAAATACAAGCTTGGAGGA
>QLTV01004297.1:5627884-5642243 GCA_003457575.1 Thermophis baileyi
CTACCTGTCAATGACTACTTCAGCTTCAACCACAACAATACACGAGCACACAATAGATACAAACTTAATGTAAACCGCTGCAAACTCGACTGCAGAAAATACGACTTCAGCAACAGAGTGATCAATGCCTGGAATTCACTACCTGACTCTGTGGTTTCTTCCCCAAACCCAAAAAACTTTAACCTTAGACTGTCTACTGTCGACCTCACCCCATTCCTAAGAGGTCTGTAAGGGGCGTGCATAAGCGCACCAGCGTGCCTACCGTCCCTGTCCTACTGTCCTATTGTCCTCATCTATCTGTATTCACTTTGATTATGTTTATGTTTATACCTATACCTGCTATCTTGTACATGTTTGACAAATAAATAAAAATAAATAAAAATAAAAATAAAACATTGTTGCAATTCTAGAGTTGCAAATGCAATTGTTAGCTGATCTGTAGTAAGATCAAGAGCAAGCAATGTTTGCGATTTGGTAATACATTTTAAGTCCCTCCCATCTTCACTATGTCACTAAAATAGATACATTAAAAGGTGAGTATTTTTCATTCTGGCAAAGTATTGCTCTATTGTAAAGTGAAAATAAGTTGAACTTATTCTTTAATTTTTGCAAATTCTGTGGCTATTTTCTCTTCTTCCCACACTGGCATTTAAGAAGTCAGTTTGTCATGTCTATAGCAAGGAAAACAACAGCATGTAATCCTGTATAAAGCAATCAAATTCTTTCAGTTCCTGTTCAGTTCTTACATGATTTATTTAGCTGTAAAGATAAAATAAAGCTGCTATGAGCTGGCAGCTTTCCTGCCTGGGAAGAACAAAAGCCAAAGCAGGTTTCATTGACAATGCAAGAATGAAACAACGATAACTGCCATCAAAGGAATTTCTGGTGTTGCCACAGAGCTGAAGAATGGCATGAATACTCAAAACAGGCTGGGACTTTATGTGCCAGGATGCAATATGTATCTAAATGGCTAGCTTCCAGCAGCTAAAACAGGAGTGTAACCCAGAGCCACCCACAACTTTTTTTATGATCAGAAACTGACAGCAGTTTTCTTTTATGAAGAGACAAATAATTCACAAATCTGAAGCGCGTGTTATAACACAATATTGACACTGCTTTTTTAAAAAATAGAAACATTTCTAATTCCCACTTGAATATGGACATAGGAAATACTGTCAACTCTAATAAGTATCATTATTCAGTCTAGATGTAGCTATCAGTCTTGCAAAAAAATGTTATCCAAGCCCTGGCCACAATATACTGCCATCCCTAACTTAAAAGAGAAGATGCTTTAAGTAGGCTTCAAATCTGGTGTGGACTGGAATGAGGAGGAAGAAAATGAGGCAAGCATATTTTGTGTAATTTGTACTTGCTAAATATGCAAAAGGGAAATTGCTAACTTCCAAGAAGATATTCAATAAATAAACCAAGTATAACATCAAAAGTATAACATAAAATTTGGTAATCTTGGAAACTTTAGATATTTTGCACAACCAAAAAAGAAAGAAAAAGAAAAAAGAAAACCCAGAATATTGCAAACAATTTTTTAAAAAACCCTAAAGTCTAGCCTACGTGATGAAAATATAATCACAACCATCAACTTATGGATCATGCTGATAATTTAATACAATAGTCAACTGAACTCAGGTATACACTGAAACTCTTGACTAGCAAACCAGAAATTAATGATACTAAATAATCTCCTGCATCATTGTAATGATGTCAACAGATTGTACCTTCTAAGGAATTTTTCAGGGGGGAAAAACTAGATAAAAAGAAGGGCTTTATGATCAAGATCAATAAAAAAACTGTATTAAAGAAACTCAGAAGGGTTCTTTGCATAAATGGAATCTAAACATAACTATAAAAGGCAATGGCTTAAAATGAGATTAGAAAATTGGAAAATCAAAACATTCCATGAACATTTTTGGAAAAGATACTGAAGGGAAATCATATAATACCAAAACAGGATGGTGGCATAAGAATGGTACCCTTTAAAAAACCCCAGCAGGAATGCTTTTTGCTGTCTGAGAACAAGCACTATTTACAAATGTCATGAAGGCAAAAAATAGAAAAGATCAGCTTGGCTACTAAATGTTGATAAAACTGAAATACTTGATCAGATAATACCTGGATGCAGCAAAATCACAGATAGAACTGGAAAGGTATTGTCCTATTATTTATGTTAAAAAATCAGATTCACAATCAATAATAGATACATAAAATCAAAGATAAAGTCTTTGAAAATGGCATACAAAAATTCCAAGGACACCTGTATCTTAGATGACTCTATGTAGCTTAAAATTAAAAACCCAACATATAAATGAACACACTGACCAGAAAACAAAATATCAGTCATAAAGCTATTAAAACCAAATGGAAAGTCTCTACAATCACTGTGTCCCCAAGGACTGGGGGAACAACAGATATTTAATGATTTCCTATACAACGTAAAGTTGGGAACCATTAAAATCGCTAGGGGAAAAGCATTCTGGATGGCAAAGACTGTAACAGTTTAGGCAGTTTAATCAAGAAAACCCAAAGTGCTAGGTAGGAACAGTTGGGAAGAGATGGCTTAAGATAGTCCTTCAGGTAGCCAAGCCCTGGGCCATGAAGGATTTTAAATTCATAACCAGGATCTTGAATTGTGCCAACTGGTAGCTAGATAAACTCATTAAGCTGTAGAGTCGCATGTACTTATTATGGCACCCCCATCATTATCACTGCTGCATTCTGGACTGAATACAACTTCCAAATGGCTTCAAGGACAACTCTATGTACATGCAAATAATAATCACAACATGATATGATTATGGAATGACTATTTAAAGAACCTCCTCATCCAGGAAAGGATACCACTGGTGCATGATGTACTTTTGAATGATTTCTTGGCCTCCACTTCCACCTGAACTTCAAGCAGGACCTGAGAATCCAAGTACAACTCACTGAGAGTCAACAGTGGATCACATCCACTATCTGGGAACCCAAATAAACACAGCCCCTTGGTCCATAAGGATGGGAGCCTCCTTTTCCAAAACTATATAGTATCTAGGCATTGGATTAGGACTTTGACTGCAGTACTTGGCTATTTATAGATATACAGTAGATATATAACTGGGTATAATCAGTATATTGAGGCTTGAACAGCAGATGAGCTCACCCAATGGTTTTGTTTGATGATAAACATGAGAGGAGAGAGCTTTGAGCATTGTGGCATCCCATAGGTGAGAGGCCATGGGCCAATCTCCCCACATTTACCATCATGGATTGAAATTAGCCACCATGCCTTTTATCCCAAACCCCCATAATTTATCCAAAAGGATACTGTGGTCAAAGGTATTGGAAACTGCTTAAAGATCAAAGAGCACTAGTATTGATGTGGCACCCCCAATCCAGGTCTATCACAGGACAGCAACAAGTGAGCTCAAGGCCATCTTAGCAATAGCAATAGCAGTTAGACTTATATACTGCTTCACAGTGCTTTACAGCCCTCTCTAAGAGGTTCACAGAGTCAGCATATTGCCCCCAACAATCTGGGTCCTCATTTTACCCACCTCGGAAGGATGGAAGGCTGAGTCAACCTTGAGCCGGTGAGATTTGAACCACTGAACTGCAGCTAGCAGTCAGCTGAAGTAGCCTGCAGTGCTGCACTCTAACCACTACGCCACCTCGGCTCTATAATAAATATAATAAATATAATAAATATCTTCATACTAAATCTCATACCTGGAACAATGCTAGCAGAAAATGAGAAGTGAATACATTCACACGTGCATATTGGTCCAAAGTTGTGTCCACTCTATGACAATAAGGGCAACAAAGGAGGATTACTTTTCAACCTTTTTACTCAAACAGTGATACCATTTTGAGTATTCTAAGTATTTTTAAGGAAGGATGGGCTGGAAGATTCCATTAGTGCAATATTGGGTGTACAGTTAATGGGTAAAATCACTTGTCTAGATACTGGCTTGGAAGCTAGAGTGGATGGAAACTGAAGAAATGATGGCTTGCCAATATTATTAAAGGGTTTTTTTTTGTAGATTTTAGCAACTAACACACAGTTCTTAATGAGGTCAGGTCTGTACTAATGGATTGGTCCATCATTCAACTGACTAATTAAGATGAGTAAGGATCTTTAAGAGATGGGATGGTTCCAGCTGCTTTGGAACACAGGTCTTTCTTCTGCTCAAGAAATCAGTATTGGACCCACTTTTAACGGATATATACCAGTTCATCTTCATAAACCAGCCTTTTGTTTTGAAGAAGGTTGTTGAGAAAATGGTGGTATGGCAATTACAAAGAACTCTGAAGAACAATCTGGACCAGGGCCGTCTTAACAGCATTATGGGCCCCGGGCAAAGCAGTGTACTGGGGCCCCTACGACAACCACTCACAGGAATAAAAATGTAAATGGTCGATAAAATTAAACATATATTTGCATGTTAGTATTAATTAAAAAATGAAGTAAAATGTAATAAATATGTTGCTGTATTTATATAATACAAGGTGCATTGAAGGGTTAACATACACAGATTAGTATGGGGGCCCTATGCTCGTGGAGCCCATGGGCAAGTGCCCATCAGGCCCATGTGTTAAGACAGCCCTGATCTGGATCCATGGCAATCTGGATTCAAACCTGAGCATGGGATGGAAATTGTATTGGTTGCTCTAATGAGTGGCTGGTAATAGGATTTGGATGGAGAATATAACCATTCTTATCCAACAGCCTTTGATATTATCAACTATGGTATTCTTCTGAAATGCCTATTAAATTTGGGCATGGGAGACACTGTTTTATGGTGATTTTGCTCCTGAATGGGTAGATCCAACTGGTAGAAATAGGGTGAGAAAAGATCATCCATTGGTTTGGAGTGAGGTATCAACATGCAGGTGATAGCAATCGCACTTAGCCTTATATACACTTCAGAGTGCTTTACAGCCCTCTCTAAGTGGTAAGCATATTGCCCCCAACAATCTGGGTCCTCATTTTACCGACCTTGGAAGGATGGAAGGCTGAGTCAACCTTGAGCTGGTGAACTGCTGGCAGTCAGCAGAATTAGCCTGCAATACTGCATTGTAGTCACACTGCCATCACGGCTCTTGATATTGGATTTATATGTCTACCTGGATCAAGTGGTGGATTCAGAAGTCCTGATTTAGTGCCTGGAGGCTGTCAGGGCATGGATGGAAAAACAGACTAGAATTAACCCAAACAAGATGGAATGCATTTAAATCAGAAATATACTGCTTCCAGGATAAAGCCACTTTGATTAACAATTGTGCTGTTTTCCTCCAGGGAAGATAGATTGCAACTTGAGTTCTGGGCTCACAGTTCTTGCTGCAAAAGTAGGAGGTCAAGTGCATCTGTCTAGTTTTAGTTCGTTACACTAATTGCACCACTGCCTGGAATTGGATGCACTAAGGATAATCACTTATGCCCTTATTATCTTACAACTGGATTACTACTATTAGTTCTACATAAGGCTCCCTTGAAAGTCATCTGTAAAATTCAGTTGATTAAAAAAATATAATGGCCTATGTACATACTAAGGAGAATTAGTATGCCATGTAATACATATGCCCTGGTTGCTATTGTGCTTCCAGTGTAATTCAGGCTATTAATAAATATTTATAAAGCCCTACATAATTAAGGGTCTGGGTACTGTATTTAAGAGACTGCCTTTCCCAGTAAGATTTTTCCCACCCAGTTCAGACAAAGGGCATCTGCTGAAAGCCCACACATGAGATATAATGAGAGGATGTTTGACAATGGCTCTTATTTGTGTGGGCCCCGATCTTATGGAACAAGTAGGAGGCAAGGTGGCTGCTCCGCTTGTGGTCTATCATGAGAAATTGGCTCTTTTGGAAGACCTTTCAAAACTGATGGTGTAGCATTGTTTAAAAAAGAATAATGTTGATATTATTATATAATTAAGCTATTTATTTTGTTTTATTTCTATATACTGCCAAGAGCTCTTTGGATTCAGGTAGTCGATACACCTTATAAACAAAGTTATGTCTTTAATCTAGATCTCTTTTGACATTTTGAACCATGATAAACTTGTTATATTAATTATGCATTACTTTAAATCAAGAATAATAAATTAACATTGTTTTTCACTGCCTTTGGAACAACATTATATTGCATATAGCTGCAGAATCCCTTTGCTGAAAAATAAAGAAATCCATATACTTGAATAATCATTTATTTTTCAAATGATTTTATTCACCTCATCATTCTTTCTCAGTTTACTTTAACTTTTGATAAGCTCTCTATCTTAATGCTTTTGGACTCTCAAAATCTCTTTAAAAAAGTAGGATTATTTTCTTTCCTTTCCTGCCTTGGTTCAACCTGGAACTCTATTTGTCTAGCACTGCTCTCTGCTGATGTTTTGGGGAACTACAGATTTTGAATTAAAAATGTAGGCCTATGAGAAAAAAAAAGTTACTAGTATGGGGATATCTATTTTTAGGATCCATTTATTTAAAAGATTTATTACAGTCATAGAACAGAGACCAGAACAAATAAAAACAGTAAATATACAATTAAAAATTCTAGAATAAAATAATAAATAACAGCTAAAATCTACGATAAAATCCAGTCTGTCAATTACACATGGTCTACTGTACTAAAATTACAATCCATAAACTGGGAGGCCCGAAGTCAGTTTAATACTAAAAGGGAAAGGAATAAACAGTGCAAAGGGTTTGCCACATTTGTTGTATAAAATAGCTATGGTGGATTAGACACATGTTTCCAATGAATCCCCATTTAAAGCTCCAATGATTTCTTGAGCTTTAATCTATATATTGAGTAAATAAAAATCAATGTGCAGGAAAAGTAAAGAAAAAAAAGGTGAGGAATTGAGCTAATATACACCACATTCCTAATCTATCTCCCAATCAGCCGCCTATGACACCTATTGACTGAAAGATTGACTGGTTCAATCAATCAATCAGAACAGAGCTTGAAGGGACCTTGGAGGTCTTCTAGTATAATCCCCTGCTCAAGCAGGAGACCCTATACCATTTCAGACAAGTGGCTGTCCAGTCTCTTCTTAAAGATCTCCAGGGATGAAGCACCTCTAAAGGCAAGCTATTAAGGTTAATTGTGCTTATTGTTAGAAAGTTTTTCCTTAATTCCAGGTTGCTTCTCTCCTTGATTAGTTTTCATCCACTGTTTCTTGTCCTGCCTTCAGGTGCTTTGGAGAATAGATTGATGCCCTCTTCTTTCTGTCAGCCTCTTAAATACTGGAATACTGCTATCATAGCACTCCTAGTCCTTCTTTTCTCTAGACTAGTCATACCCAATTACTACACCCATTCTTTGTATGTTTTAATCTCTGGACCCTTAATTATCTTAGTTGCTCTTCTCTGAACTTTTTCCAAACTCTCAGAATGAAAATCATCAAATGAACTCCCATGATTCAACATCAACTGGATCTTCCCAGTTCTATTCAACACCCTAACTACAGCATACTGGAGTAGCTTAAATAGCATGAATATGTTCCTTGCAAAATTAAAAACATGGTCACAATTCTGATATTTTAGTGGGTCTTGTTAACCAAAACATTTTACACTAATGTTGCTGTAAGCCATTTCCTTAGAAGAAATTTAAAGTGTTTTACATAATCACCCAATAATTTTTGTGATAATATTAAATTGTGTTATCATTACATTGGCAAACAGAATGGTTGTCTAATTCTATAAAATGGTATAAATCACTAGTGGAGATGCAGTCTTGTAAACAGTTATCAAATGCAAGCTGCATTAGTGTTGCAATAATGCAATACAATAGAAAAATTATAGTAATATAAACTATTTCTGTGATGGAGATGGGTGGTTTCTAAATATGATAAATACAAAAGAAAACATATCTGCAATTTTCAGGACTAATATTTCATGTTCATGAAACAAAAAAGGGAAAAGTTTGTCCAATGTTTACCAAATGTTTGTCTATAGTTAAAAAGACACACACCTTTTCTTTTGGTTTTATTTTTATCACTTTTCATTAATGTCTCCTCTAGAGCACTTAATATGGTACACACATTTTATAGTTCACAAATGGCACTTTAGCTATATAATAACTTCATACATTTTGTTCCTCTAGACCATTTTCATAACAAAGCACAACTCTTCCATGTATAATTCTATGGATAGGATGTACATGTTTTAGCTAGGGCTAATCTTTACATCCCTTCAGAAAGAAGTCTCATTAACACTTTTTAGAAGACCTATCCTCATGATGCTGTCTTTGTTTCTTCTCAAGGCAGTTTAAATTTGTCTTTAGCTGCTCCAATTTTAAAGTAGCATTTTCCTCCTCCTTTTGACAGAAGACTTGGTTCAAAAATTATCCACATGGTGCTCAGAAAACAACTTGCATCTGAACATCAGCAAGACAAAGGAGATGGTGCTAGACTTCCAGAAGAAGAGAGAGGAACCTGCCCCACTTTACATCGAGGGGGGCTGTGTGGAGAGAGTCCCCTCCTTCAAATTCCTGGGAGTCCATCTTAGCGAAGATCTCACCTGGAGAAACAACACAACCCAGGTGGCCAGGAAGGCCCAACAGAGACTCCGCTTCCTCAGGGTGTTGTGGAAGAACAAGGTGGAACAACAACTGATGACCTTCTTTTACCGGTCCACAATAGAAAGCGTCCTCACTTATTGCATTACGATAGGGTATGCTGGCTTGACAACCGCGGATAGAAAGACATTACAGAGGGTGATGAGCATGGCACAAAACATCATGGTCTGTCCCCTGACATCACTAGATGAAATTGCAGCATAAAACATCATTGGCTGTCCCCTGACACCACTAGACGAAATCGCTAGGCCTCGCTGCCTTAGAAAAGTTAGGAAAATCCTCAGGGACGACTCACACCCTGGTCAGCACTTTTTTACTCTCCTACCATCAGCAAGTCATACGAACAGGCTGAAGAACAGCTTTTATCCGTGGGCTGTCAGACTCCTGAATGCAACATAACATCATAAGTATGTAGTATGATAGACTTGCAGGGCCGGCGCAACGTGCAACATGTTCATATTGACGCAATATATTATAATGTAATGTTATGCACATATATGTATAGAGGATTGTGTGTTTGTTAGTATGATTTACTGGGTTAGGGATTTTCTTTCTTTCACTGTGAGTTATTGAGATGTATTTGTGTTGGGGGGGGTGCACTAAGGGAGGTCCAGCCAATCTCATTGTACACATTTTGTGCATTGACAATAAAGGTTTGAATTGAATTGAACTGAATAAGAACACCAGTGATAGCAACTTCATAATCAAGGCCAGGGAGCCACTCAGTTTGTCTTGGCCTCTTGAGGCTACTACAGACATACCTCAACCCTGTTGGTCATTGAGCACTGCCCTCTGTTACCATTTTGGCCTGAGTTTCCAACAAGTTCAGATACACAACTTCCACAGATGAATCTACCTTCAGAATGCCAGACATCCTATGAACACAGATTTTAGCTCTCTTTTGGAAGAGACTTATGACTGTTTTTAAACATATGATTAATGGGCTTTTAAATGAGGTATACAATGAATTTAGAAAGGACTGGTATTTCAGCAAATTTAAACTGGGAAAGAGAGTCAGATTCTGTTAGCTGTTTGTTGGTGATTCCAACCCAAATGAGTGCATTTCAGGCCTTTTTTCTTTTTCTTTTTTGCTACTCCTGCAAAAACCCCAAAATGGTTTTACGTGGGTATATTTTTAATTGACTTTATTACTTATTTCATTTATCTATTCTAACATTGTTTTACAAAGCCCATATCTGTTTATGGGTATGGCACTGCCATTCTTCCACATCATTGCTATGGAAACTGGATTGAAACTGATAGGAGTTTTGCTTATTTATCTTGTAAGCCTAAATAACAGGTCAGAAAGTATCATAGGGATGTAGAATATATTGGATGATTCTGGCTACATTCATTCACTGTTAGTCCCTTGCAGCACTTGCTGATAGTTCCCTTCAACTTCAGTGTGTGCTTGACTGATGGGTCACCTGAGGCACTGACTGAAATGAAATCAAGTTCTCCCAAGGCTCCCCTCAACCCTTCTCCTGCACTTAATATCTACATATTGGGCTACTTTCTAGATATGGATTCTCTTCCAAAGAGCACTAGATATGCAGTTAAACAAAGAGGCCCAGTACTATTTCTGGGCACTGAAGAATGTTAAACCAATGCTCAGAAATAATCTGATTGGCAATTTAGCAGGGCAGAATATGTCCACATTGGTAATCTGCCCCTTAGGCAATTTGAAAGGTAGTTAATCTCCATCTCCATCCCAAGCAACCATTCTCACTCACCTAAGTCTGCCTCAACAGGTACATTAAAGGCAGCAATTAATAATTGTTTTCCTTTTTGGCATGTGATTCTGGATGAAACGGGAAATACAGCCAAGGAAGTCCACTAATTACTGGTTGTCCCACATTAAAATTGCAATAACACCACCAAATTACCAGCCTTGTCACTGAGGCTACTGGGAAAGTGCAAATTATGGTAACTTACTTTTATGTCAACTCAAGGCCTGAGATAATGTTTTCTGATTTAGCAAAGATGCCTTCTTTGATAAAGTGACTAAATTAGTGGATCAGGAAAATACTTGGACTTCAGTATGGCATTTGACAAAGTAGACCAAGTAGCCTATTTCTTGGTAAGACAGAACAAAGTGGGATAGACAGTACCACCATCATATGGATTCATAGTTAGCTGACCAACTGCATTCAGCATGTAGTCCTCAATGGAACTACATCTATATGGAAGGAAGCATGCAGTGGGGTACCTCAATGTTCTGTCTTAGGCTCAATACTCTTCAACATCTTCATAAATGATCTAGATCAAGAGATATAAAGGGAATTTGTCAAATTTTCAGATGACACTGGGGGGAATTGCCAACACTTTGGAAGATAGGCTCAAGACTCAGAAAGGTCTTGACAGACTTGAGTATTGGGCCTTTTCCAACAAGATGCAGTTCAATGGTGAGAAAAGTAAGGTTCTGTACTTAGGCACGAGAAATCAAATGCACAGGTTTAGAATAGGCAATACCTGGCTCAATAGTACGGTAGTAACTGTGAAAAGGTTCTAGATGTCTGAGTGGACCACCACTTAAGTATGAGCCAGCAGTATGCTGCAGCTGCCAAAAAAGCCAATGCAGTCCTAGGCTGCATCAACAGAGGGATAGCATCAAGATCATGAGAAGGGATAGTACCACTTTATACTGTGCTAGTGAGACCACACTTGGAATAAGGTATTCAGTTCTGGTCACCACAATACAAAAAAGATGCTGAGGCCCTAGAAAAAGTCCAGAGAAGAGTATCAAAGATGATAAGGGATCTGGAGGCTAAAACCTATGATGAATGATAAAGGAAACTAGGTATTTCTTGCCTAAGAAAGAGAAAGAATAGGAGTGACATTATAGTTGTCTTCCGATACTTGAATACCAGAATACAGAATAACAGAATAACAGAGGTGGAAGAAACCTTGGAGGTCTTCTAGTCCAACCCTCTGCTCAGGCAGGAAACCCTATAACATTTCAGACAAATGGTTGTCCAGTCTCTTCTTAAAAACTTCCAGTGTTGGAGCACCCACAACTTCTGGAGGCAATTCGTTCCACTGGTTAATTGTTCTCACTTAGTTCTAGGTGGGTTCTCTCCTTGATTAGTTTCCATCTATTGCTTCTTGTCCTGTCCTCAGGGGCTTTGGAGAATAGCTTGACTCCCTCTTCTTTGTGGCAGCCCTTAGATATTGGAACACTGCTATCATGTCACCCCTTGTCCTTCTTTTCATCAAACTAGACATACCCAATTCCAGCAACCGTTCTTTATATGTTTTAGCCTCCAATCCCCTAATCATCTTTTGTTGCACTTTCTGTACTTTTTCTAGAGACTCAACATCTTTTTTTACATTGTGGTGACCAAAACTGGATGCAGTATTCCAAGTGTGGTCTTACCAAGGCATTATAAAGTGATATTAACACTTCGCATAATATTGATTCTATCCCTCTGTTCAGGGGTGAAATGCTACCTGTTCGGCCCGGTCTGGGCGTACCGGTAGCAGCGGCCATCAGTGGTTCGGAGAACCGGTAGCAGCAGCAGTGCGACGCTCCGCCCACCCACCTGGACGTCGCCATTTTCTTGTTTTTAATCCTCTGCGCATGCACGAAGCATTCTGCGCATGCTCAGAGGGTGAAAAAGCGCACGTGACGGGCGCGTGCGCTTCCGAACTGGTAGGGAAGGTAAGTAGATTTCACCGCTGCCTCTGTTAATGCAGCATAGGACTGCTTTGGCTTACAGAAGAGAGGCTTATCTTATTCTCCAAAGCACCTGAGGGCAGGGCAAGAAACAATGGGTGGAAGCTCATTAAAGAGAGATCCAACCTGGAACTAAGGAGAAATTTCCTGACAGTGGGAATGTTTAATCAATGGAACAGCTTGCCTCCCAGAATTGTGGGTGCTCCATTGCTGGAGTTTTTCAAGAAAATATTGGACAGCCATTTGTCAAGGATGGTATAAGTTCTCCTGTCTTGGGCAGAAGCTTAAACTAGAATTCCTCCAAAGTTCCTTCCAAGCCCTATAATTCTAAGAGCTTCTAGTGTGATCAATGCATGAAAAAAATAAAACATCCCTAAAATATACTTGCTGTCTCGACATACCTGCTCATGTGACCATGTCCGTTCAGAACCATCCTTCACACATATATCTAGTCTGAGTTCAGTGCCTGTTCCACCATGCTTACTGTCCATACAGAGATTAGCTGCCACATTTCGAATCTGTAAAATTAACAAATCTATTTTAAGCATCACAACACAGCTTGGAAAATGCTGATTTGTCTCGAAAGAAAGAGAACAAACTTTTGTTTTTTTGCCAATTCAATTCAGTACAATATTGATAAGAAGTTTTACTTTTGGCTAAAAATCAGCTGCATTTTGCTTAGTTTTAGCCTATAAGAATGTAAGATGATTTATGAGAAAGATATCTGTTAACCGAACGTGGAGGAGTAAAGGAGGAGCATCTGGATTCTGGAGAATCAAAGTTGACTTTACAATAACTATAAAGAACTTTATTGCAGATGTATTTGTAATTACTTATTTGTAACGATTTAGCTGTATGATAGGATGTACTACCTATTCTTTTAATATTACAGTATCTTGCAGTTGAGTACTACCATTGGGTTTGAGTAAGTTTTGATTTTTGTCACTGTAAAAGACAGAAGCTAAATAAAAAAGAAACAGTTTTATCATAACTGCAAAAAAAAAAAAAAAAAAACCCCAACCATTGCTAAATCAAGGTGACAAGCCATTCTGAGAGGTGGGGAGGAAGTCTGCTCAAGAAGAAAGTACTATATTTTGCCTTACATTTGTGTTGTATCTGCTCAGTTTTCAATGGTTTTGCACAAGAGATACACAGTAAAGCCTTGGATTTGGTGTATCCCAATCTACATTCATTCTTATTGTATTTATATGAGTTGAATCAAAACATTAAAATTTCTTGGGAGAAATGTTGGCACTTGAGTTCAATTGATTATTAACTTGTGTTGATATCAAGTGTATGCTGCTCAGGAGCTGGATGTTACAGAGAAATATTGAGGTTTACACAGCTCTTTCATACTAGTATATTAATATTCTGTACTAATATTTCTGTTGGTCAATTTCTCAAAAGCAGTTGGTTTGGTGATCAGTGAAAACCTTCACTATTGCTGACCTTGTAATTAAGTGTGCTCTTCAACTGACCTGATAATTAGGGGAGTGTAAATAAAATTATTATGTCTTTCTTATCCAAATTTAAAATTCATTTTGTGTGCAATTTTGAGACAATTTTCCTAATACGCATTTAGAGCACCCATGAAATAATATTGTCTCAATAGATATATTTGTATATCTATATTTGTAAATCAATACTCTAATCAAGAAACTAAAGAGAAAGCTACACCTTCATCAAAACTGGCAGGATAAGCTACTGCATATAAAAATATAGCAAAGCCCACACTCACTTGTAATGATAATGTCAGATTATTCATGAACTGGGAGAGCCAATGATAACAAGGTCAGCCAATGAATAGGCATAGCAACTAAGTCAGCCAATGGGAGCTAAACACATCTGAGTCTGTGCAGAGAATCGAAACTGAAGCTAGAAGGCTGGGCATGGCTCAGCCCACTCTGTACTCTCTGTCTGCTCTGAACTCTGAACTAGAAGCTGCTTGTAACTCTCTGCCACATTGAAAGAATCTACTATTGGTATTGTACATTTATTCATCTGTTACTATGTATATAAAGAAGTTAATGAATCCAGCTGAATCAGTTATCTGTGTGTGCTTTCTGGATTTGATTTTTCTGCAACAAACTCTGATACGT
>QLTV01004297.1:5654781-5676278 GCA_003457575.1 Thermophis baileyi
TGAGCCATTGCCTCCTTTCAGTTGTCTATGAAAGTACATCTATAATATGTAGATAATATAGTTGAAAAAAGGTGAACATTTTTACAGAACTATAGATATGTTGAGGCTGGGTGTGACAAGGAATGGCTGGGAGGGGAGGGGCCAGGCGAGGCACCCTTGACGTGAGTGACATTGAGTTGGCCATGCCCACCCAGTCACATGACCATCAAGCCAAGCCCATGCAGTCACATGACCATCAAGCCACACCCACAAAATAAGCCACACCCACAGAACCGGTAGTAAAAAAATTAGAACCCGCCCCTGACCCTAACCCTAACCCTATATACAGTATGTGCTATGTTGGTACAATCACAGGTTAGTCCATACTGAAAGCTGTGCATCTTTTATATGCACTTTTTAAAGCCACAAATTCAGTTGGTTTGTGATTAGAAGGTATTGGGCTTAATTTTGGCCATACCTTTATCTAGGCATTGTTTGGGAGAAAGCATGCAAAGAAAAGCTATAGCAACAAACACAAAAATAGACCTCCTGTTGACAATCTAATTGGAACAACTCTAGTTATTGACTGAAACCTAACAGCATATTAGTAACAAAACATAGCAGCAAATAGACCAAGAAAATCAAATATTTCAAAACATCACTTGGAATTTGTTCAGATTGACCCAAGCATTTATATTTTTGTCTCAATATGAACAAAAGCAATAACAGGAAACTGCACTATCAAGTTATTATGCACACACAAGTATATTTACCCAAAAGGAAGACAAATCTGAATTTAAGATTATGCTTAATCTTCAGAAGAGAAAATTAGACTGACACATCACCATTTCCACTGTACTATATTCTGAAGAAGAGTTGGGTGGAATTTATTTATTTTAAATATGAATATTATGCCTTGTATTTTGTAAAGATGTTTTTCTTAAAATGTCAAATGGGGCAAAAAATTAATGATGGCAGTACATTTTTGTGTATGTACAGATAAATTATGATGAAACAAATGAAACAGTTTTACCAGTCAACAATTGATTCTTAGGTAGTTCCAGTGGCCTAGTCACTGACCATGAAAGTTAAAGCTGATTTTGTGAAATCTGTACCATGGTCATAATAGCTTTGCTGAAAATGCATAGCTGTATCTGACTATTTATATATATAAAAGCAAAAACCACTCACGCATTAATCATGAAATCTCCAGAACCGTAAAGCCTACAAACTTGAAATTTGCCACGTATGTTCCTCTTGGCTTCTAGGTGCTCACAAAGAAAGGATTTTTCAAAATGACCATCACAGCATGAGTATTTCTTATATTAATATTAACAAGCTCTGATGCTAAGGAGTTTTACTCCCCCCTCCCCACCTGAAAAGAAATCTGATCCAAATGCAAAACACAAGCAGAGGAGTTTCAGTTTCGCTTTTGCTTTCACAGCAGCAAGCAGCTTTACTACAGAACAGTTGAGCTAAGCCACACTAGCCAGATGAATACCGATGGATGCTGGTAGGCAGAGACAGATTTCCCCCCCTTATTTTCCTCCTCAGTTCAGACGAATCTGTTCCTTCTACTGTAACACCAGTTAAAGGGAAAAGAGGCAAAAAACGGAGGAAAAGATTTACAGATGTGATTAGGAAAACACAAGTAAGGGAAGCTGCCTGTTTCTCCCATGGCCAGTTCTATGTGGCATGCTCCAGAGTCAGTTCACTTGACAGCCTGGTCATCCTCCAGCCAAAGAGCAAAACCAGGAATGTTGTTTACAGGGAGGTCCTGAGCAATTCATCTGAGGGATGAATTGAAAGTCTATGCTATGCAAATAATGTCTTCATCTGTAACAGAAACTTACCTTACCATCTCTAACGAAATAATACAGTCCTTTTTAACTACTCATTAATTTTCAAGCTTTAAGTGTCAATTTATCAAGCCCCATCACATAGTTTTGTAGCGAAGCACGGGTATCAGCTAGTTTTGAATAAAGATGAGATTAGGCTGAATCCTGGATTTAAGTATGTTCCTCACCTCTCCCCAGGAAGCAGGTGGTGGCTCCACTGGCGGAAAATATTTGGGGACATCCCAGGCCACTGCAGCCATGAACCACTTGAAATCCTTGCACTTGAGATGCTTGCGAAGCTCCTTCTGGGCTGAAATATCACCAGTGGAAAGATGTCTGTATTCAGGTCGCCTCTGATAAACATATTCAGCAAACTCATCCATCCAAGTTTCTGCCACACGTTTCAGATTCTGAAAAACAAAAAGCAAGAGACCTAGTTGATTTTTTGCATTGTTTGCATGCAGAAAAAATCTTTCTTCCAAGTGATTGTTGTTATCTTTGATATACCCCTAAAAGTTATAGAACATCATTCTCTTAACCAGATATAGATGGTTATGCATTAGCAAATAGCTTTTAAGCAAAGAGTGATAGCTTCTTAAACAACATCAGCATCAGCACTCCTCCTTACTGCAATTACTGAAAGGGGTTTAATTAATCAAATAACAGTAAAACCTCAATTAATGATTTCAATAGAATGCTACTACCAATTCTACTTTCACTTGTTACTTAGTAAAAGAAAAATGTAGTTGATTTTCTGCATTGTTTGCTGGCAGAAAATTGTTAAACTTTAGATTAATTATTTAGAATTCAAACTGAATCATAATACATTTCTTTGAAGCTCCATTTACCTGGCATTTAAAAAAATCATTTGAGTCAAATCTTTTTTTTTTTTTTGGCCTTTTCAGAGACTCAATTAATTAAACTCTCACTTCCATCTTTCTTTTCCTGGTTTTAGTTTTGACCAATGGGTATTGTGCATTGTGTGGTATCCATAGGGATACATTGGTGGCTTATATTATGCAAAATGAGTTCCATTAAACAAGCTGATATTTGAACATTCTTGTTCCTGCAAACTTGGGCTGCAATTAGAGTTTTGAAATAATTAACAACATTGATGCAAAGAGTGTGTAGCAAGAACTTGCCAGATAGATGCATTTATTAAAGAAACTGATTGAATAGGACCTCTAGGGATGGGTCAAAGTAAACAAGTGGTAGAGATTAAGGGAAGAGACAGCAGATGTTGTTTATTTGTTTATATACACATGCATGTATTTGACACATGAGTCAATTGACTCCTGATGGCTGCCAGAATTAGTCCCTGAAGTTTTCTTGACAAAAGATTTTGGAATTTTACCATTGTTGCCTTCTTATGGCTAAGGATGACATTAGACTTAGAGATCTCTTAAGGGAGGAACTTTTCTCTCAAGATACAAATGCAGATGCAAAAGGGGATGAGTGGTGTGTGCATGAGAGAGAGAAAGTGGAGGATTGTGATTAACTAGAATTAGTTAACTATGAAAAAGGTATCGCGACAAAAAAGAAAGAGAAAGGGAAGCTTAGGAAAAAATAAAGGGTAGAAATGAACTTAAATAAAACAATAGAAATATTGCCTCAGGAGTAAGCAAAGAATAAAAGAATGGAAACAGAGATATTCTTGCTCAGCAGAATTCTCCTCATAGTTCAAAGACATGGAAGAACTGCACTGAAGAGCACAAGGGACTAAGAGTTTCAAATGGGACAATGAGAAAAGCAGCTAGCAAAATAAAGAGAGGGGGAAATACCTTTTACTAAGACCAGAGGACCTCATGAGGAACGGGAAACAAAGCAACAACAGAGGCCATTCAATATGAAGCATGCTGTTGGTGTCTGCAGTGACAGAGAAAGAAATATACAGCCAGGAGAGATGACAGGTTTTTAATAACTACAGTGCTTTTAAAATTGCCAACCACACTTGAGTGAAGAGCTTCAAAGGTATCTTTGAAAAAGGAAGCAGATGAGAAGTCTGTGTACAAAGGGACAGTAGTTTGATCACTGCTTTCAGCAACCCAAGCTCCTGTTTTCAAAGACATGACATTCCAAGCACAGAGACACCTGCAAGTTCTGCTCTATTACTTGATCATGGTGGTGTTCCGGGGAGGGATGAGCAAAGAATGCCAAGAGTGTACCATAAGAGTACATACTTCCAGTAGGATTATCCAAGGCAACCCAGCTGACCAGCAAAAGCAAGCAAGCAAGCAAGCATCTTTATTGGGGAGAAGTGTCACAGGAAGATGCTGGAGGTGGATGATCACTTTAATGACAATCACAAATACATAATTTCACATTATGAGGGAGAAGGTGATGATAAACCACTTCTGCATTTTACCAAGAAACCCATGTTCATAGATCAGAGGAAGTGACTGACAACATAGCATGATGGTCTGCTCATGTCAGATGGTACTTAACATGCTACTGAGCAAAAGGTATGGATCTTTAAGAGTACTAATGGGGTTTATGACAGGTTTCTGGACATCTAACTACGGTGCTGACAAATAAAACATATATAGGGTTTTTTTCAAGTTGGCCATGCCCACCCGGTCACATGACCACCAAGCCACACCCACCAAGCCACGCCCACAGAACCGGTAGGGAAAATTTTTAGATTTCACCACTGGTGATAACCCATATGCAGGATCAGGCGGCGATCTGGGTATGGGATGAAAATGGACTTGCCCAATTGGAAGTACATCAAAATAAATTCATAAAGAATATTTTGGGGAGTCCCCAGGATGTTTCTTATCTAAGGATGGAGATAGGCCTACCTTCCATTGCCAGTGAAGTAAATCTTGCATTGTTGGGCCACTATAAGAAACTAGAAAGCCTTCAAAAATCTCATCTTACCAAAGTTTGTTTTTTTCCATTGTATAGTTGGGAATCAATGGATCAATCTGTGTGTGTGTGTGTGTGTGTGTGTTCTACAAATGTGTTCCATACTACATTTATGGAATTTAGTGAAATGGAGAAAATATTTTGTACAGGATTTTTGAAAGGAATGCCAATAAAAGTACTATTGTGGTACAGTCATCTGCATTTTCATCTTGGTTTTATAATTATAAAAAACATCTCATTATTATAAGAACAGAATTCTCTTTCAGTATCTAGTTAATATTACAAGTCATCTCCTGAGAAAGTGTATTACTTCTGTTAGTTTGTCTTTAAGGAAGATTTTATAAGCATCCTGTTCAACAGCATCTTTGTCCTGCAACATTGGTCAAGTGGAGGATATAATTCATTATGTCTCTCACTGCCCCATTTATGAAGAAATCAGGGCCAAATTGTTTATGATAGATAAATTTAGGGATTCAGATCTTGAGCAATTTAATTATCTTCTTCCGTGTATGTTTCCAAATGTAAGTAGTCAGGTTGCCACTTTTCCTTTGTTATTATTTAAACTAAAAATAAATATTTAAGATCTTAATTGTAGCCTTGGCTTTATTTCATTTCAACCTCTTTGTATCTATCTGTCTTATTATTGTTTTGTTTTGTTTTATTTCATTTTATTATATTTTATGTTGAGAAGTTCTGAGTGAAATATATCTATATTTTCAATGGATGCCTCAAAGTAAGGCTACCAGATTTGATCTTCAGAATTCTGGCTGATCACTAATGACATCAATTCAATGCAATGAATTTATTGCTCCTACATAGAGGTCATCCAGATCTAGGAGCTGTAATTATAAGAAGTTCACAAATTTCTAAAAGAGGAAGGATAAACAAGGAAACAAGCATAATATAATAGAATTCCAGGACATAATCTGTCAGATATATAGACATAAAGTTGTTGAAAGCCTTAGATGCCAAAATCAAAATCTTGGACATGGCTTGTTAATCAATAGCAACTTGGTACAGTTTTTTTCAACAAATGGCACCCCATTTAGTATCCTGGCTTATTCTGTACTAGGGCAGTTCTAGGCTATCCTCATGTGGAGTGTGTTATAGAATCTAAACATGTGGTGAGTTTATTATATGCACAAAGATGAAAAAAAAATTGGAAATACCCACAACAGAAGAGTAGATTGTAAAGATTACGGAATTGGCTGAAATGGCAAAATTGACCTATGTGGTCAGAGATAAGACAATGTGTACTTTTATCAGAGATTGAAAACTTTTTGCTAAAAATGAAAAATCTGAACTGGTGATTTATGGATTTTCTGACCAAAAAAGGTTGAATATGAAAAGAAGAAAAATAGGATGTAATTTTATTGAGGGGAAAAATGAAGATAAGGTTGTTTGTACCCCCTGAAAAGAAGATTGGAAATAGTTTCTTTATTTATCTTTTTTCCCATGTTATTATTATTTTATTATTATTTATTAAATTTGTATGCCGCCAAACTCCCAAGGGACTCTTGGGAATTTCTATATTTTATTTTCTTACTTTACGTTTTTCTTTTCTTTTTTTCTTACCCTTATGATATATTATTTCACATTTCTCTTTTATTTCTGTGAAAGCTTTTCAATAAAAATTAAATGTAAACACGAGGTATTAGTATATGATGTATTAGACCAGGGGTATCAAACTCGATTTCATTGAGGGCCGCATCAGGGTTGTGTTTGACCTTGGGGGGCTGAGGTGGGCATAGCCAAGGTGGGCATGGCCAGCTTTACATCACTCATGTTGGGGGCACCTATGGTGGCCTGAGCGCTCTGCCAGCAAAAATGGGCTCCTGAGCTCCATTTTCAGCTGTGATGGCCTCCTGCAACCCACTGCCAGCGAAAATGGAGCGGCCCTCCTGAGCTCCATTTTTGCTGGCAGAGGCACTGTTTCCAGGGCAGCCCCATGGGCCAGTTCTAAGCACCCTGCGGGCCAGATCCAGCCCCCGGGCCTTGAGTTTGACTATCCCGATCCATTAAAAGGCATAGTTGATATTCAGATTAAAGCTGACAACAGGCACTCCTGGTCACAGAACTGCTTCCACTTGCCCAGAAAATAAAAAAGACAACTGATATAATGGAGATTATCTTTAAAGGCTAGACAATTAGCAATTACCAGCTTTCCTTCTAGTAAATGTGTACTTTTGTGACTGGCCATTTCTATTATGGCAGCTATTCTGTGTCAGGGCCCATAAATTAATATTTCTAAAATATTCCTTAAAGGTGATTTCTTATTACGAATTCTTCAAGATAAGATTGGAAGTTGGGAATGTGATACTTGACTATAACTTAAAATAAAGCAAAAAAGTAATGTAGACTTTTTAAAGTCAGGGAGTTATTAAAGTCCAGGAACTTACCCTTGCTAAACTGGTACCAGATGGGACTTTATAGGGAACATATTTCCTATAGATGTGCCCAACTCTAGAACATGGAACATCAAACATGCCACCTCCACACATCCAGACCTGTGAGAGAAACAAAGGTTCAAATGTGATCACAAGAATTAAACAGCCACTGAGAATACAAGCAGATGCAATATTTAAAGTCTTTGAGATTTATTCTGGTTGTAGTCATTTGTTTCTTTGGAAATAGAAAAAAAGTATTATATGTAGCAAAATTGAACTAAGGTCTCTATGCATATGATAATGTCCTTACGGAGCTGAAATTCACTTTTAATAATTTGTTGCATATATCCATGCAGTATTTTTGGAAACTATTCAGAAATGGTTTGTCAATACCCTCATTTTGGATTTTTTCCAACTTCCCTATTTAACCAATGATCCTCTACTTCCTGGCTTACCATCTAAATGCTAACCAGGTCTGAATCTTTCTACCTTCTAGGCCCAAAAAGATCAGCCTGGTGCTATCATCTGATTGAATATCTATCCACCCACTTTTTTTTTAAAGAATAAACATCCCCACATAGATCATTACCGTATAGGTTAAGGAGTTTGCACTTTTCATAAGCTATTTTTGAGTTATACTGGGGCCTACATGAAAGAGCCATGGTGGTGCAGTAGGTAGAATGCAGTATTGCAGGCTAATTATGTCAACTGCCAGCAGTTCAGTTCTCACTGACTCAGCCTTCCATCCTTCCGAGGTCGGGTTAGGGTTACCTAACCCTAACCTTAGAGAGGGCTGTAAAGCACTGTGAAGTGGTATATAAGTCTAAGTGCTATTGTTATTGCTATTCAGCTAAGTATGCCCCTCTCAGAGAAGAAAATGGCAAGCTACGCCAGGTTTATGCCAAGAAAATCAAATTGACATTCATAATTAAGACAATGAATTAAGACATTCATTGTCTTAATTATGAATGTCAATTTGATTTTGGTAAATTGACTCAGAAGATCTGGGGTGAATACAAGTAGTACTGACGCTTATGATATATCTGAATTAAAGTTGAAGGAATGTCCAGGTGCTGACATGTCCAGAGGCAAAAGAAATATCTGATGCTGCAAAAATGCTCTAACTATCTAATGTCTATTTTCCATTATATTGGGAGATTAATCTATCTTCTTAGGCTTTTTTACACAGAACACTTCTTTTCTTCCCTCCCTATTTTCCTATTTCCCTGGTCTATCATTTACACACACACACACACACACACACAAACAAACAAACACACACACAGAGAGACACATATATACCCACCATATTCAGGGATATTTTCATTCCTTTGCTGAATATGAATGCATATGAATATATTCATGGGAAAACCAAAGCCAACAGACTTTTTACTAAGCAAACAGTAATCAGCTCAGACTTGAATTTACAAATGGTCTAATAACTGTTCTACATGTTCTTGTTAGCACTGATTTGTCATCTAAACGCAAATTCTCCCCCAATTTCTCAAATCACATTCAGAATGTTGCACATATTTTCATTTTTCCCAAAACTCATAGCTGAGACTTCTATTATCACAACTTATTAGAGCATAACATGCATTTATTACCAAACTATGGATTCCTATTTTTATATGCAACTATAACAAACTAGATGTCACCAAGTCATCCTTTCAAATATCTTAGCCCTTTCATTTAGAATTAAACCTACCCTAGTTTGTTCCTCCATATATTAATCAATTCCATTCAGACTACCTTCATTTATATCTCATTTCTTTTAGATCATATGCAGCCAACATACCAACATATTTCCCTTTTCTTGAATTAATGAATGAATGCTTTTTATCATTGATATTCCATGTCACAATAGAACATAATGAATATCTTTAAGACAAAACTTATGTATTTTTAATTGTATCAGCCCTAGTGAAACCTGTGCCAGATATACATTCTGAAAGAGCCAATACCGACAAGGTTCTAAGCAAATAACGGATGCAAGATTGGCCTGTTATCAAAACAAAAGACAGGTAAAAACTGTCATTTTTACTCAAAAGAGAGTAGCCTCAAGCCTCTTGCTGCAGCGAGGAGAGATAATAAGAATTTAAATCTTAATTTTACTGTAAATACTTCTTGCACTTGATGAATAACAGTCACTGGAATTATTTCATTAATGGCTTCCTTAGCTTTTCTACAATAAATCTCCTTATAAAGCTTTAGTGTCCTTGTACTGTATATTCTTATAGTTTCTTGCTTAACTACTTAAGAGAAATCTGACACATTCCTTTCGAACAGAAAGGTTAGTGATCCCTTCGGTGAATTTTGGTCAGAACTCCACAACACGAGAAGAGCCCAAATTCTGTAGTGGCAGATAAAATAAATGTTGCAAAGAACTTATTTTAAAAAGTTGTGAATACAGTATGCGAGTATATGAGTGTATATATGTGTATCTAGTCCCCAGCATATCTAGATCTATCTACATTTACATCTTGATTTTATATTCTTATCAATGAGTAACCAGAAGAAAATGCAGAAAAACTAGAAATGCTGAAGTAAAAACAATTAAGAAAAAAGACTTGAAACATAACTACTAAATATAAAATGGAAAATACAGAATACGTAACTTAGCGAGTTTTTGTAGGTAGCTTAAATGAACCAGTTTAAAATACATTTTTATAGCTATTCCTGTTTATTACTTTCTAAATGACTGCAAACTGTTTTTTTCCAAAGATCAACTATCCTAATAATATGTTTATAATATTCTCTGGACCAGGGGTGGGTTCCAACTAACCTCAATGCTGGTTCGCTCCCTCCCGTGCCACGTGGGCGTGCCTCGTGGGCGCGCACATGCTTTGCGCGCACGTGCATGCGCAGTAATGAAAAATAAAAAAAAATATTTTAAAAAAAGCCAAAAACAAGATGGCGACCACATGCACAGTGCCAGAACTCGGCTTTTGCGCATGCTCAGAAGAAAAAAAAAATAAAATAAAAAAAGATGGCGGCGCCCATGGACCGGCATCGACCGAACCGGATCGGTGACATCATCGTGACATCACCAGCGGGTTGCTACCGGTTCGGGCGAACCGGTCCGAACCAGGAGGAACCCACCCCTGCTCTGAACTATTAAGCAACAACATTAAAATGTAAAAACAAGCACATTTTCTCTTCCCTCACATATATACTCACAATGTAAACAGAATTACATTGTATGAAGTTTCAGACTCAAACTGCAAAACAGAGATTTGGATAAGCAAGATGTAAAATTCAAATGTTTTTTTACAGCAATCTCCAGTTAACATTAACAACAATGAAATTATTTTCTTAAACTCACTATTAAATCGAATAAAACATTTTCCATATGAGCTATAGACCTTTTTAAGGATATTAACCAGCTGATTATTAAAACACTGGAAGTATCATTTGCTTGAGGAGCATTATATACAGTAGTTATGCAGATCTTCAATACTGATTTTTTTTTTTAAGAATACACAAGAGTGGATATAAAGCACTTTATTTCAGATTGTAAAAGTAGCTGCATCTTTTCCAGCCAGTCTTCAGAAGCAGCTTCTTGCTGTCTCCACATACATAGCCACTGGAATATCTTCCAAAGCAGGTGCATTGACTGGACTCTCTCTCTGTGTGTGTTTGTGTGTGTGTGTAAAAGAAAGAGACTGAAGAGCATTTTCCTGATATTTTCTAACATAAGAGAAAATGGCAGTCAATATTTCACTGGATATTTATTCCACGATATGTTGTTCCTAAACATGGGCTTCAGTAAAGGTGAATATCTTCAGAAAGATGAAAATCTTTGCATTTTGAAAGATCTTGTGAGACCTACTAAAGCCAGTATTAGAATAGAATAAAGAATAGGTGCCTGGTGATCAGGATACATCTATGTAATTTGATTCCCACTACTTGAATTTTTATAATTTAATAACTTTCAGTGACTTCATTAAAACAAATATAACTCTATATTTGAAATTATGTCAGAAGATAATAAAATTGTGCCTGAATAATGCTATCTTAGCCATGCACATGTCACCTTTTGATGCTGACATCACTTTTCAATTCAATTTTCAATTCATTACTCCTACATATTTTGCAAGGTTACAAAATAATGTGGACATTTTTCCATCAACATGGTTAAATATCTTAAGTGTCTTCTTAGATTTAATTCTTTAGTTGTGAATGTTAGAACACTAGGAATTTGGTTGATTTCTTCCCTTCTCTCCTTCCCCCTAATAATCTTTCTTTTACTATTCAATTAATTTACTTTACTATAGGATTTTGCAAAGCAACAAAACATGCATATACTGTAACTAAAGATTAAGACAGAGTCATTAACTGTCTAATGTAATTCAAAACAATGCGATTTTGTATGGGGTGGGGGACTACAATAGGTTTAGTTGAATTCTTGAATTTCCAGACTAAACATAGATTCCAATCATCATCATCATCATCATCATCATCATCATCATCATCATCATCATCATCATCATCATCATCATCATCATCATCATCATGCCTTTCTTTCTTTCACTTTCCCATGTTGGAGATTAAATATCGAACCAGTTGCCACTTCATATTGTCTTTTAGCAGCTATAGTTTGGAAGCCAGATCAAAATTACCAATATGTATAATAAAATCTGCCTACTATATTTTTTAAATATAGTTCTGTAATGCTGAATTTTAAATTAAAAAAAAAAACCCAAAATGAAAAATATCATAGATTCTTGCATTCCTATTTGGAATTCTTGCTTATTCAAGAATGTCCAAAACTAAGCCTTTCCAACTAAGTTAATGGCCTAGCTCTCCTTTGATCCAGACATCCTTAAATTCGGTGCAAATTTTACTTTATAAGGAAATAAATTTTCAGAAACTAAGAATTCTGTTAATTTGTATTACTTCAAAAGTTGCTTTTAAATTGTGATAGTGTTTAATATTAGTTTCCTTGAAAAAAGTAAGCAGCTGGAGATGAAATCCCCAGAAATGTAATATAACATAAATTTATTACAATTTATATTACTTTATTTTATATTCTGAAAAATTTTTATTTGTAAAGTAATGACATAATTGTAAAGCACATTTAAAAGCAAAGAAACAATTCTGAAACAATCCTGCTTTAAAAACACAAAACAACTCCAAAACATTGAAAATGAATTTTTGTACTTTAGTACCATTTTGAACATATTTAACATGGTATTTTAGCATACTACTCTTTTTAAATCACTTTGTCTTTATTTAACAATTAAACTAAATTAAATTAAGCAATGCAACCCTTACTATGGCTAACGTCATCCTCTCTGCTTGTGTGGTTTTTATAGTTTTTAAAATAGTTTTTAATGGTGACTGTTTTTATGTAAGGATGAAGGTTCGTTCTCCGAGCTTGTAGGTTGGTTTCATTACCAGGCTACGGGTAAACTCTTCAGCGGATTTTAGAGGATGTCAGTGTTAGTGTTCTTCTGTTTATAAGGACTTCAGGTGTGGGTGTGTCAAGTGAGGGTCTTGTAATGGATCTTGTGATGGGTCAGGTGTGAGTCATCAATGACAGCCTTGTGATGGGTTTTGTGATAGGAAATTTACAATAGGTGAGGGTCACTGGGAAGTGAAATGCTGGTTGGGGGGGCTTGTGTGGATTGGTTGAGGGTCAGTGTTGTTTCTGGTTGGCTGTGCAGTTGATTTTGATTCTGAGGGAATTCGTAGGCTGATTGGTGAATTGGTGATCACCTGTTGGTGAAATTGCTTGTCAATATTGAGGAATGGGAATCTGTTGTCTGTTTCCTCTTCTCGTGTGAATTTGATCTCAGGGAATATGTTATTGAGTAGGTGATGTGTTTCTTCAATGACAGAGGTGTCATCAACATAGAATGTCCAGAATTCGGTTGGATGGTGGCAGTGGTGAAATCTAAATTTTTTTGCCACCAGTTCTGTGAGCGTGGCTTGGTGGGCATGCCTTGATGGGGATCATGTGACTGGGTGGGTATGGCCAACTATTTTTTTTACTTTTTAAAGCATTTTTAACTAGTAAAAAATGGCCTTCATAAAAACAGGACCGCCCCCCCCCAGGGCAGATTGGAGCTTGGAATCCCTGAGCTTTCACCCTTTGCCAGTGACAGGACAGGACAGGACAGGACAGGACAGGACAAGGAAAAACCAAGAAAGTCCAGTTGCCTCTTGCAAAAGCCCCTTTCGGATAGCCCTGACCCAGAGGATGGCAAAGCGGAGGCAGTCGGATGACGAAGCCTTCCCCTTGTCCCCCGCCTGTATTTGGGGGCATTCCCTCCCGAGGGCGGAAGAACCCACATCATCCCACGGCTGCCAGGACACGTGCCTCCACACGCGCCTTCCCGCCACCCGCCTGCTCTTCCTCGCTGCTGCGCAGAGCTGTTGGGGCACGCGTGGCTCCAGCGCTGTGGGGGTGGGGAGGGGCCGCCCCAACTGCACAACCAGATCCCCACCACCTCCATTGCCGTGGGGGCTGCAGCTGGGCCGGGGCCACCCCACCCGGCCCTTCCAAGGCCTCCCACAGCTGACTGAGCACTCGGCCGGCCTCCCCGGCAGGTGCGCTCCAGCAGCGGCTCTCTCCCGCCCAGCGCTGTGCCTGTGGAGCCTCCTGCTTGGCACCACCATGCTGCCTCCCACATGGGCTTTGGAAGGGGATCCCGGGGTCCCCACACGGGTGCTCAGGGGGCACAAGAGGCCGGACCTCACGGGCTCCCTGGCGGCTGTGCACTTCCAAAAGCCCACCAGCAGCAGGGACACCGCCCCCTGGTTCCCTCTGCCTGCAGGAAGCTGCTGGGGCCACCGGGCATGGCCGAGCCCCCCTCCTCCTCCCCAATGCAGAGGAATCGGAAGCGGAGCCCGTTTCCTGGCCAAGCTGGATCCCTGCAGTGAGTCGGGGGGGATCTACCAAAGCAAAGCAGCCAGGAGGCCGCGCACACCTCCCAGGATACCTGTGTGCCCCCCAGCACCCTTTCGTTTTGCAGCAGAAGAAGGAAGAAAACGAATGGCGGCGGGGTTGCTTCGGGAGGTTGCTTTGGGCAGGCAGACGTCTGCTGCCAGGGGGGGAGAGTGGCAAGAGCGGCGGCCCCTTCCACGCGCAGTGCACGGAGGTGGCAAAGGCGGGCAAGGTGGCCCCGGCGCGCCTGTTGCTGGGGAGGCGCAGCGATCGCTCGGCCAGGGCGGCCTCAGCGGGGGCTGCATCAGTCTCTCCTTCTGCACCATGTTCCACTCTGGCCGGCTGCACAACTACAAGTGGGGCGAAATGGTCTTTGCCAAAATGAAGGGCTACCCGCACTGGCCTGCCTGGGTAAGCGCCACTGCCCAGGCTGAAGGGAAAGCTCTGTGGTGGCGCAGCTGGGCCTGGCCCTCTCCCTGCATGGGGGGCTGCTGCATGGGCATCCGCTGGTGCCTTCCACGCCTCTTGCTCTGCTTCTTTGCTGGCGGGAAGCGACTCCGCGGGCCGAGTTCCTAGAGTGGTGCCGGCGGTCGGGCGGGCCGATCCGCAAGGAGAGCAGGCAGGTGGTTGGGTGGGAAGCCAGTGGGCTGCTTTGGAACCCCAAGCCCCGCAGAGCCGGCACGGAAGGCACATGGGCCTGGGTGGAAGGCGGCCTATTCTGCAGCATCCCCCTCCCTTCTTTTGATTGCCCTGTAGGGGGGGCTCTGCCTTTGCAGAAACGGGGCTGGCGCATGTGCAGCAGCCCCAAGACATCTGCTTGCCCTCCCGGAGCACCGCCGCTGCCCATTTCAGTGTCTGTGTTTCCACCAAGGGCCGCCCGCCCACCCATTGGCCGGCCGGGCTAGACGCCGAACTCAGAAGGCAAGCTGGCATGGGGGACCTCCGGGAAGGCCACGTGGAAGGCAGGCAAGCATGTCGGGGCGGGGAATGGAGTAGGGAAGGCAGGCTGGGATGGTGGGGGGAGGCAGGGGCAGCTAGGTAGGCCGCAACTTCGCAGGTTTACCTGGCAGGCAGATCAGGGGTGCAGTGCTTTGGGCAGGGCAGGACAAGCAAGCGGCGACTGGGGGACTGGTTCAGGGGCGTGGCCAGCCAGCCGTCACTACCAGTTCAGCGAACCAGGCCACATGTCCACTAACGGTTCTCCCGAGCCGGTCCGAACCGCTAGCATTTCGACCCTGGATGGTGGGTAGAGCTATGTATTTGAGTCGTTGCATGACTGCTTCTGCTATTAGGCCTGATATGGGTGATCCCATTGGGGAACTTTGTACTTGCTTATAGATTTTCCCATTGAAGTATGTGTTGAGGCATAGATCCAGGAGTTTCATGATGGTTTCTGTGAACATGGAGTATTTTGTTATGGCATAATCTTTTTGGGTATGGTGTTTAGTGAGTAGGTGGTATATGGTTTCCTTAGCCAGGTTGATGTCAATCAAGGTGAAGAGCAGTGACGTCAAAGGAGACCATGATGTCTTCCTTGTTGATCTTGGTGTGCTTGATGCATTGGAGAAATTGTTCTGGGGAATTTATTAAGTGGGTTGACTCATTGACCAGGTGTCTGAGTTTCCTCTGCAGGGTTTTTGCTAGTTTGTACATCGGTGTTCCAGGTAGAGACACAATTGGGCTTAAGGGGATCCTGTTCTTGTGTATTTAGGGGAGTCCATATAACCTGGGTGTGGAGGAGTCTTGTGGTTACTTGTGCTTTGTCTCTAGTGGTGTTAGCTGTTTTTCTTTTTCCATTTTCCTTAGAGTGTCTTTTTTATATATTGTGTTTTTATACAGTTAATGATTTTTCTTCTTAATTCATTGTTGTATGCTGCCCAGAGTCATGTTTTTGTGAGATGGGTAGCTATATAAATATGATGCATAATACATAAATATATATTTCATTTCAGTCTTAATCAGGCTATTATCTGAACAGTCAAGAGCAAAAACTGCATAGTAGCAGCATTGGTGAACATAAGAGCCTAACCCCCACCCCCAGTATCTCTAAACCAGAGACATCTGATTTGAATGCATTAAAGATTAAAGACTGGGAACAATATAGACATAGCTATTTGTCTGTCTGCCTGCCTGCCTGCCTGCCTGCCTGCCTGCCTGCCTGTCCTTCCATCTGTCCGTCCGTCCATCCATCCATCCATCCATCCATCCATCCATCCATCCACACACATGAATGATACAATGATAGTACTGGTCAGCAGATAAAATATCTGGCCTGGCCCTATTGAGGGGCTTTGGGTGAGATTGGGAAGGTGACTTGTCTTCACAATAGATCCGAGGGATAGATAGGCAAAAGTAGCTCAAAGTCACTTATTGAACTCCGAGCCTGGATGGATATTTCAGTATGGGTTTCTTTGGGTTAGTGAATTTAGCATCATATTACATTGGTTCTCAGTGATATGACATTTGGGATTTTAGAGGAGGTGAACAATGGGGCTGAGGAGCATTAAAGGCAAGTAAAGACTGAGCAACCTGATTTAGGAGGTCTCCAGGCTTTAATGCTGGAAGTGATCTGCTGTAGCACTAACTGTAGATTCCAGAAATAGATACTGAACTAAATTGCAACTTAAATTACTACCTTTACCTTAGCAGAAAACTTTGTTCACTACTTATTTCTTGACTCTCAATACTCTACACAAAAAAAATCCTTAACTCACTTCTATACCTTTATCCTTTGCCTTCTAGTTTCAAAGGAAACAATGCATTCTATGTACGGTTTGTTCCTATTTCCAACTGAGGTCTGACTGAGGCAGAGAATAGCTTCTATATGAATAGTACAAAATGCTATTGAAAGTCATTTAAAATTATATCCATGGGGAAGGGCATGTACCCTTAAGGTCAATTCACAGTAATGAAATGAATGAGCAGATATAGATAAAATGAGCCTTGGTGTAACTTATTCTTCTCCAAAGGATATATCAAGGAACAAAACAGGCAGAGACAGTTTAGTATCCAAGCTTCCAGTATGGTTACCATGGTTTCTGTGTAGTGAGGAATAGGCTGCCATGCAATTATGTTTCTTTCAATGACAAATAAAAGGAACATAGGAAGTAGAATAATATAGTCTTTCTGTCTTCTGCCAGAATTGTGAGATGCAAGACCAATGTGCATTTAGCTATGACATACCTTAACAATAGACAGTGTAACCTGATGTACTCTAAATCAACTGTCATATGTTTGGCTTATGGACTTTTATGTCTTTAGATTTGTTTTATTTAGACTCAATTGAAAATTACATCACATGAACTCAATTCACCCAACTCATTCTGCTGAAATTACCCTCACTATATGGTTTGGAGTTCAGACATCCCATGCCATCATTTGTGAATCCATTCTGTGTAATCTTCTCTAGTGTATTACTAATACAGATGGATTTGTTTCATGCTCCAATGATGTTTGGAGAAGCAACAAGAGTTGCACAATTGTTAACATTTGACACTCTAAATTTACATTAAAACACAAGATAGGCATTACGGTAGATTAAATTGGACTGGGAACATCTTGGAGCAATATACAAACTTTTGTTTAAGATTAGTATTGTGGTCCAAATCTGTCAATTGGAAAAATATGAAAATACAAATGGGAACCATTTCCTCTACATTTTAAAAAAAGATGTACCTTATGAAATTACATATTGTCAAATTGTAGATTATCAAATAAGTGTCTGGTTTTGCATGTGACAGTGGCTCATAGGGGCTAAAATCTACAAGATCGTGGATGCAGTATCATTATAGAAATCCCACCCCTTTTGTTTGTGCATTTGGTGGCACATAACAGAGTTGAAGGGGTCAACTGCAATGCTGCACCCACAATATTGCAGAGTTTGACACCCTTCAACACACACATACAGAATGCTACTTTTGCACTTTATTGTTTTTAATATTTGGGGGTGTGCAGTCTTGTTTCCAGTTTCCAGAGCTTATTGCATTCCGTTGTTTCCTGAGTCAGTGCAAGATTTCTGGGAACTGACTGCGATAAGAAGAAATTAACTTTGTGGTGTACCATCTTTGTGGGATATTTAAAGCACTGCTGTTTATGACTGTTATGAGATGTTGTAGATTATTTTGCTCAGAAGAAAGTGAGATAAGGGATATGTTCAGATATGCATAAGGAACATCTGAACCTGTTGAATCATACCAAAAATCTACTTAGTCTTTTATCCAATAACCCACTAGATCCTTATAGGGAGAACACAAAGGGAATAAAAAGTAGTGAGAAGGAAAAGGGATAAATAGGTTCTTTCTAATATTCCATATAAAGCCATATCTTCCAGTGACAACTTTAGTTTTTTTTTAAAAGAGTAGAAAGAATGTATAGCAAAATTTGTTGTGCTGCATTTTTAATTTGCTCTTCAGCACATATGCTATCATAGCAATAGCAATAGCACTTAGACTTATATACCACTTCAAAGTGCTTTACAGCCCTCTCTAAGCGGTTTACAGAGTCAGCATATTGCCCACAACAACAATCTGGGTCCTCATTTTACCGATCTCGGAAGGATGGAAGGCTGAGTCAACCTTGAGCCGGTGAGAATCGAACTGCCAAATTGCAGGCAGCCGGCAGTCAGCAGAAGTAGCCTGCAGTACTGCACTCTAACCACTGCATCATCACGGCCATCATCATAGAAAAGAAGGGTGTACCATAAGTGCTTACCTTGAATGATATTTCATACTGTTCTCCTCCCCAGATTTCTAATCCAGGGTCATAGCCACCAAGATCCCAAAACCACTTTCTGTTAATAGCAAAGAGGCCTCCAGCCATAACAGGAGATCTAAGAAAGAAACACAAGATACTTCAAGTGATGGATATTATCATGGCATGATAGAAAATCCTGTTAATCCATCACAGACACTGATACTTGCTATTTTTACAATATCACATATGTATATGGAGGTTTTTAATCTTCCATATGAGCTGGATTTCATCTTGCATAATTCCCAGTCAGCTACTAGCTAGGAATCCTGAGAATTACAGTTTCAACATATTTGGAAGATATCAGACAAGGAGAAACCTATTGCAGATTACATGTACAGTATTAGAATCTTTTCCAATTCACTACTTTAATATCAATATGTTTGCTACTAAGTGATAAGGTATTTAGATAGTTATTCAGTTGCCACCACGAAATCTCACAACAGATGAGATTATGGTTTAGGTTGAGCGAGGATGCCATACATACACATGACTATGAAGACCACATTATCTGTAACAGAGTTACACAATTTAGCTTCAGTAAGCATTATAGTATTACAATCAGATATGGGCAGTTCAAATGCTAGGTACAGTTTTCAAGAAGGTACAGTTTTCAAGAAATTGCAAAGTTGTTTTATTTTTCTGTCCTGCATAGATCCCCTGAAATAAAGAAAAAGCTACAACAAGCTCTAGCAAAGCATAGGGGTGGAAAAAGACAGCAATGTGTGGCCCCTCTTAATCCCAATAATTTCTAAGAAAAGATGATTGCACTATATTGTAAATGAGAGCTAGTTTCAAATAGTGATTTGGGTGATGGAGATAATTGGAAAGACTCAACCTACTTCACAGATTTGTTCTGATAAAAATTGTAGGAAGGAATGTTGTATATGCCACTTTGAACTCCTAGAAGAAAACCCAGGACATGAAACTAAACTGCAACTACTTCATCGTAGTAATCTTAACATGGAGGTATGCTTTCCCTAATGTGGACAGCATTATGCATACAATATGTACATTAGTACATCTTTTCTCACTTAGTCTCAATTTGCACATGCTGAGACAAGAAACATTTTAATAGAATATTTTAGTGAATGCATTTAACTCCAAAAGCTGGAATAGCTATATCTTGTAATTTTCAGCTCACCAAAATAAATGCTATATCTAAATACTATATTCATAGTTTTTACTTCTCACCCCTAGGCAATATTCATGTTTATTGAACCCATAGACAAATATTTTAGAATAAAATGAGCCTATGAACAATTTTATTTTAAGATTTTTTTATTTTGGAAAATTTCAGAACACTATGGAGTAAAGACAAGAGTTATAATTTTAATTTTACAGTATGATATGGCCCATTCACTATCTATTAGGCAACATATCTCACAAGTTTGTGTTTGCAAAGAAAAATTTACAAAGACACTGCTACTCATGCTACCCTTGAAGGAAAGGTGGGACATAAAACTAATTTCCTATCTATCAAATAGAGGCATAAATAAATATTGTTACAGCAAAGACATATTTGCTAAAAATGACCCCGTTGGTCTATGTTTCAGTGACTACATAATTCAGAACTAAGATTCATTGAAAATATTCCTTTCTTTTGAAAGAAATTAAAATCAATATATAAAATATATAAACTATGGGAAGTTTCATTCAACCAAAGTATTGGAAAACAATATTTGCATGCCAACAAATATACAGATTAGATACAGTTCTATAGAATATGGAATAATTGATCTTGGTTTTGAGTGACTGCCCTCCCTTTTCATTTATATTACATATGCAATGATAGATTCAGTTTTGGGGATTCATTAAAATATAGAAAATTGGATTAAATAGATATAGTTGAAGATATGACATATTAACATCAACTAGATTTGGACTTTGAGGTAGTTGAATCAAAGAATAAAGAATATGATTTATCACAGTTTTCCTATTTCAGAACTATCATTTTATTTACTTTTTATATATACTTTTGCTGCCAGCATGGTATAACATTTGCACATTTCAGAAAGTTTTGATAAAAAAATACAAAAAAGACAGCAACTTTATTTCAAACTGAGCTACCACAAAGTAGCTTCTTTGCCTGCATTTCACTTTAGCACCATGGTGTCTAAGTATCTTTGCATAGTTTCAATACAGTATTAGTGCTTATCTTCACTCATTAGGCCTCATTACAGGTGGAGACAAAGCAGCATACAGGGGGGAGGTTCAAAAATTATCCACATGGTACTCAGAAAACAACCTGCACCTGAACATCAGCAAGACAAAGGAGATGGTGCTAGACTTCCGGAAGAAGAGAGAGGAACCTGCCCCACTTTACATCGAGGGGGGCTGTGTGGAGAGAGTCCTCTCCTTCAAATTCCTGGGAGTCCATCTTAGCGAAGATCTCACCTGGAGAAACAACACAACCCAGGTGGCCAGGAAGGCCCAACAGAGACTCCACTTCCTCAGGGTCTTGCGGAAGAACAAGGTGGAACAACAACTGATGACCTCCTTTTACCGGTCCACAATAGAAAGCATCCTCACTTATTGCATTACGGTATGGTATGCTGGCTTGGCAACATCTCACCTGGAGAAACCACACAACCCAGGTGGCCAGGAAGGCCCAACAGAGACTCCGCTCGTGCCATTCAGTTGAGAGAAGGGGGGGCCTTGGGTTTGATTTATTAGCATTGCCTGTGTCAATTGACGATTTACAATCCATGCCCAGGTGCCAAACATCCTGAGATCTCTTCACTTTTGGAGAAGGTTTATGAGGGGCAATGTGGGAGGGGTCAT
>QLTV01004297.1:5680266-5692000 GCA_003457575.1 Thermophis baileyi
TTCACTTCAATGGATAACAGAAGATGGTCAGAGAAATGTATGTTTATCCGGTTCCCAGAGCAGTTGATAAAGAAAACATTTTCACACTTGTGTATTGGCTAGAATCTGCATTCTGACTAATGGGAGGGGTCTCTACTGCTTTAACTCTACCTGCTTTGCCTAAGGGTATTCAGACGTTGCTTTGAATGTTTCACTTCAATGGATAACAGAAGATGGTCAGAGAATTGTATGTTTATCCGGTTCCCAGAGCAGTTGATAAAGAAAACATTTTCACACTTGTGTATTGGCTAGAATCTGCATTCTGACTAATGGGAGGGGTCTCTACTGCTTTAACTCTACCTGCTTTGCCTAAGGGTATTCAGACGTTGCTTTGAATGGAATGCTTTCACTTCTGCTTAATAAAAGATCCTTTTGAACTACATTGGCTCAGAAGTTCTCGCTTTCTTAAGTTAGACGTAGAGGCGATCCTTACAGATGACCTCCTTTTACCGGTCCACAATAGAAAGCGTCCTCACTTATTGCATTACGGTATGGTATGCTGGCTTGACAACCGCGGATATAAAGACATTACAGAGGGTGATGAGCACTGCACAAAACATCATGGGCTGTCCCCTGACACCACTAGATGAAATCGCTAGGACTCGTTGCCTTAGAAAAGTGAGGAAAATCCTCAGGGACGACTCACACCCTGGTCACTACTTCTTTACTCTCCTACCATCGGGTAGGAGATATAAAAGCATAGACAGTCGTACGAACAGGCTGAATGACAGCTTTTATCCATGGGCTGTCAGATTCCTGAATGCAACATAACATCATAAGTATGTAGCATGATAGACTTGCAGGGCTGGAGCAATATGTTCATATTGGTGCAATATATTATAATGTAATGGTACGCACATATATGTATAGAGGATTGTGTGCTGTTAGTAGGATTTATTGGGTTAGGGATTTTCCTTCTTTCACTGTGAGTTATTGATATGTATTTATGTTGGGGGGGCATGAAGGGAGGCTCAGCCAATCTCATTGTACACAGTTGTACATTGACAATAAAGGTTGAATTTAATTTAATTTAATTCAACTCACAACTTAGGAACTGAATCTACAAGAAATCAGTTGCTGGTGAATGTATCTTGGAGAAAATAATGAAATGAAAGGAATAGTTTGAAACAGCTCCCCTCCCATGCACACAAAAGTTGTTGACACCCAGCATATATGTTAAACTAATAAAAACCTGCCCAAATATTGGCTGGCAACAGACCACATTGTAAAGGGTATTTCTTTCTGATAAAAGAAGTTCATTTCATTGCAAGCCATGGCACATAATACATAAGCTCAATGTGTATTCCAGTTTTCACAATATTAAGAGCCAGAGTTCCAGACCCCCGTTCATGATTTCATGATTTCTTGGTACAGAAAACCGCAACAGGCATATCTATAAATGTTTAAAATAGCATTTGACATGTAGATAGAGATCTATATATATAAAAGCGAAAACCACTCACACATTAATCACGAAATCTCCAGAACTGTAAAGCCTCTTGGCTTCTAGGTGCTCACTAAGAAAGGATTTTTCAAAATGACCATCGCAGCATGAGTATTTCTTATATTAATATTAACAAGCTCTGATGCTAAGGAGTTCTACTCCCCCCTCCCCACCTGATCCAAATGCAAAACACAAGCAGAGGAGTTTCAGTTTCGCTTTTGCTTTCACAGCAGCAAGCAGCTTTACTACAGAACAATTCAGCTAAACCACGCACAGATTCCTTCCTGTCTCCTTCTTGCTCACACAGCAAATACTGTTTGAGTTTCCAAATACCCCTCAACTCTCTCACACACTAACAGGACGCTAGCCAGATGAATACCAATGGATACTGGTAGGCAGAGACAGATTCCCCCCCCTATTTTCCTCCTCAGTCTATGTGGCATGCTCCAGAGTCAGTTCACCTGACAGCCTGGTCATCCTCCAGCCAGAGAGCAAAACCAGGAATGTTGTTTACAGGGAGGTCCTGAGCAATTCATCTGAGGGACGAATTTAAAGTCTATACTATGCAAATAATGTCTTCATCTGTAACAGAAACTTAGCTTACCATCTCTAACGAAATAATACAGTCCCTTTTTTTAACTACTCATTAATTTTCAAGCTTTAACTGTCAATTTATCAAGCCCCATCACATAGTTTTGTAGCGAAGCACAGGTATCAGCTAGTATGTATATATTAGAATAGTACTGGTCAGACTTTCTTCTATTCATTCCAAACCAGTTTATAGGTGGACTGTAAATACATCTCATTGATCCAAAATTTAAAATCAGTTTAAATTTCCGTAAGCCAGAAAAGAATGAGAGAAGAAGCTAAAGGCTATATTTGAATATCCATTCTGCCATGTTAAACTTCCAGTAAACTAAGATTGACATTCAAGGATTACTAAACATAGCAATAGCAATAGCACTTAGACTTATATACCGCTTCATAGTGCTTTACAGCCCTCTCTAAGCGGTTCACAGAGTCAGCATATTGCCCCCACAATCTGGGTCCTCATTTTACCCACCTCGGAAGGATGGAAGGCTGAGTCAACCTTGAGCCGGTGAGATTTGAACCGCCGAACTGCTGCTAGCAGTCAGCTGAAGTAGCCTGCAGTACTGCACTCTAACCACTGCGCCACCTCAGCTCTGGGGTGTCAAATACACTTGAAAAAGAATTTGTTATTGAATTAATTGCATCTTAAGATCAAAGACACATATTTAACATTGTCTGAAACACAAGCATATTAATTTGTTAAAACAAGATACTCCAAATTTTTTGCAAGTTACAGATGTCTATCTTTATAATATTCTTTAACTGAGTATAAAAAATAAACTATTGTATATATTTGAGCTAAATGTTAGAGGATTTACCTGAAGCATATCTTGAGTTCTGTCTGACACTTTCCAGAATGGAGTGGCAAATTCTTCAGACCTAGGGAAATAGCACTGTATGTTTCCTTACTCAAAACGGAAGGAAAATGAAATTCAGCATGATAATTCAAAGTTGCTACAGGATCTTCAAAATGGAAGGAAAATGAAATTCACACTATAATTCAAAGTTGCTACAGGATCTTCAAAAATTGAGCTCAGTAGCCATATTACATTCCTGAGGGTGAAAGTTGGTCATCCAAAATAATGACAAATCTTATTAGACTTAGAAAGCTACTGAGCCAAAGTACTGAGTTAGATAGATTATACTGGCTGTTTTTTAGTTTTATAGTTTATGCAAAGGGATGCCTATTTAAGCAACAAATAAGCAATAGACAATAGCCAGGGAACACAATGGCTCAGTGATTAAAGATGCTAGGCTTGACAACTGGAAAGCTGACAGTCCAGGTTCGAGACCCAAGTGCCACGCGACAGGATAAGCCATTACTTACCCCAATTCCTGCCCACCTAGCAATTCAAAAGGATGCAAATGCAAGTAGATATATAGATACCACTTCAGTGGGAAAGTACTAGTATTCCATGTGCCTCAGTGTATAGTCATGCTGGCCACATGATCACAGAAAGTGCCTTTGGATAATGCTGGCTCACTCAGCTAAGAAACAGAGATGAGCACTGCCCCTTACAGTTGGACACAACTGGACAGGGGAAACCTTTACCTTTAGATAATAGACAAAAAAACACCAGCACATTTTCCATCTTGTTTGGAAGGATGATGAACTTTATGCTTCTAGACATTTTATTAGTTATTTCTAATGTAGCATTTGTGTAATATAAATCATCATGCATAATTTTCATGCAATTCTGCTTCCTTTTTTGTGTGATATGTTACCTTATACTTTTTAAATGCAGAGAGTGGAAGGATATGGATGTATCCATCCTAAACATGGAATTTTTAAAATTATTTGAAGTATTTATCACATTTACAGAATTTGTTATTCTGGCATGTTCTTTTTTTATTAATGCATAAAATAAATGGCATCAAACTAGAATGAAAACTGATACTTTAAGCTAAGTGAAGATATTTGTTTTGCAATAAATTATCTAAATACTAACAGAACTTGGTTGAGTAGAGATGATGAGGATGATTTTTAAAGCAGAAGGCCCAGTCAAACATACCAAGTTTCCAAAGCTGAGTTTAATGCTCAGATTAAGTGCACTGCTCAGTCTTTACCTAAAATGGGTAAATTTTCTGAACTGGTATAGTTCTAGATTCATATTCCATGGTGAAGTTCAGAGAATACATGGCCCTGAACTCCTCTTATACTCTTTTGGGTAAGTTATGCAATACATCATGAAATATTCTTTGAAGTCATCTGAGCTGCATGGAATATATTGGAAATATCAGCCACAAATATTAGAAGAATATATTCCACAATTGCTTATGTCTATGCAATGCATGTTAAATTAGCACAGGTGAAATTTAGTTTCTCACTCAGCCACCAAGTTTGCCTGGTGATCTTGGGTCAATCAAGATCTCTAAGTCTAATATACCTTGCAGAATTGTCCCTGTGAAGATAAAACAGCAGGGGAAATGGGATAATTATATAAGTCACATCCAGATCCTCAGAGGGATAATGAAATAAATAAATTGCCAACTGTCCAAACACACTGTGTTGTTGTAGGCTTTCAGAAGCACATTCTTATTTCTCTTCTGTACTAAAAATCCAATTAGAACATGGGAAAGGTCAGATCTTTATTTCTACTGCTTTTGAGCAAACTGAAAAAGTAGGCAAGAATGATACCACAGCATTAGAAGTGTAATGCTTCTGTGAATCAACAAGACAACAAGAACAACAAGACTTTCAAGCTAACAAGCAAGCCTGTGAGTAACTTTGTTTCCGTCACACCAGTACAAGTCCTACTGACACAAATAAAAGCAGAGCCAACTATTTCCCAACCAGATTATTTATTTTAGCTAGAGCAAAATAACAACTCCACCTCTTAACTTGCAAACCTAAAAAAGACGATAACGCAGTGAATTCCACTTTAGGACAATGAAATTAGAATAGAAAGACTGCATTTCAGAAGGATTAATATCCAATTAGAACAATATTATCTCTCACTGAAGGCAGGAAATGAATATTTCAAATGCCTATCTGGATGGCCCAGGGGTTTTGTTACGCTTTGTTTAGGATTACAAGTGGTTGATTAGAATTTTATGAGCAATGCTTCAGCAAGCCAGAGCCTTTGCTGAGCATGCTTTCCTGAAAGTAAATCAATACACAGGTATCTTTTCCGCTCATAGGAATTCTTTTTAAAGGTAATGAAAGTAAACCTACAGTTTTAGATGTAGACCAGGGCTGTCAAACTCAAATGTGTCACGCGCTGGCCACATCCACGACCGGTTTAGCGAAGGGTAAAAAAGTCACGATACATCACATGACGCCACCATGACAACGCAAGTTTGACACCCCTGATGTAGACACTCACACACACACACACCAAATTTAGCCAAGGATATTGAGCCTTCTGTCTATGGAAATATTTTTATTTTTTTAAATTATATTCAGTCATAAAAAGGAAGTCATGCTGAATTAATCACGAAGTAAAAATGTATCCCTCTCTTAAAAAAAGAATTCAGAACAGGAAAAAAACTTGTTTTTTTCTCTCCTTTCTCCAATATATGTGTGCCTCTGTGTGTGTGTGTGTGTGTGTGTGTGTGTGTGTGTTTATCCTGAGATTAAATATAGTAGAAAATTACTGAATATCTTCGATCCCCAAATTACTTTTAAACTCTACACAGAGTACAAAAATCAGGAATAACAAGTAATATAATATAAATCACGTATTAAAATTATGTAATTAAAAATTGTAATAAATTATTTTTTAAAATAAGGAAGACAGATTACTATTAACATACAAGAGAAAAAGATTAAAATGAATGAAAAATATGAGTTAAAATCACTAGAATATTATTTCAATCTACTTGCTTACAAATTCTATACTTCTATACTGTTGATTGCGACCAGTATCTTAGAAAATATTTCTGATTTCTGTTTGAATCCTTCCATTTATTTCAATTTTTTTCTTTTCAGCAAAGAGTTAGAGGAGGGTAGCCGTAATAGTTATAAAGCAATCTTCAGCCAGAAACAGATTTTATTCTTTCTTTCTCTTAGATGCATCTGATTACAATAGACAAAAAGTCGAAATATTTTTTCTTTTCCTCCATGAGAGGATTAAATTGGTTCCATGGCCCACATTCTTAGTGAGCCAGAATTTGATGGCCTTTTCTATGGGCTGTCTCAAACCTGCACATACTGACATTGATTCAAGCTGACAAGGGCCTAATACTTTGCTAAGTGGACGAGACATACCATTAATGATACAGCCTGTGATCTGCCATGCAGCAGAGAGCAGGTGAATATTATTCCTTTGATCAGGGATGCAGCCGGGTCACTCCTTTCCCACTTAGTTGCACCAGTTCAGCTGGGGATGGGCGGGAAGACTGGTGACTAAAAGATAAATACTCATATTTAATTTAGGCTGAAGTCTCTAGGGATTAATACAACTGTCAGAATCTATTATGGAGTAGCAGGGAAGAAGTGCAAAGCTCCTGCTGTTCTGGGTCACAGTAAAACAAAGTCAAGCCAACCAGTTATCACTGGGCTGCAAGTCCACAGAAATATTGCAATTAGGCTGTAGGAAAAGCAGCAGTCAGTATAAAATGAGAGGGCTGCTAGTGGCCCAAAGTAATTTGGCTTCCTAAAATGTGCTTCTACTTCCATTCCTCCTATTTTATTAACATTCCATAATACACCCTGCTGGCTTTCACAGAAGGTAAGCATTTAGCTGTAATGAAATTCGATTCCTCTTCCCCGCTGCACCAGAGGCACAACATTTTCTTGTAAAAGCCACGAAAGCAGTTTTTAAAAATGGAATTGACAGAACCACATTGGAATCTACTTCTGTGCAGAGGAGAAAAGAACCGAAAGCTGATGAAGTTGAGCACTTTATTGTCCCAATATTGTTTTTCATTTGAAGTGTGGTGAAGAGGGGCGGACAATGCTCTTGACACCAAAGGAAATGAGCCATCAGTTTTATCAACCTACAAAGAGAGATTGTTTTCCCATTTATACTAAATAAAAAATAAAAAAGGGTCTCAGTGTGATAATAACAATGAAATGAAAGCCATCTTTCTACATTTACACAGGTTCATTTGGCTGGATGTAGAAATATATGGAAACAAGCCTTCTAATATTGTGTATAAGAGAGATTATAAGAGAGAAAGGGAAGGTGAGAGAAGAAATGTTTGGAATACTAGCAGGTCAACATCACTAAATAATAACATCAGTATTTTGAGACAGCATTACTGTAAACAACAAAATTTATCCAAATATTTAGTATGCAATGGAGAAACAGCTTAGGTATTGGACTTTTCAGACACAACATACTGCCCTAACAACACACTTCATTCTGTTCTTTGAAAGCTCACATTTCCAGAGTAAGGATGGTACCATATGGCTGTTTCCTTACCCAAATATTGACTGTTTTTCCATTGATGGATACATTGGAATTTTGAAAACATATGGTGGGTGTTCTTGAAAATTTCCTGTTGTGACACCTTGCACATTCATAAATGGATACTATGGGTACATAACTAAATAAAACACAATAGGATTACCTGTTGCAGGATACTTTCTATTATCCTTGCTTTTATCCTTTCACTAGTGCCTGGTACTACTTTCAGAAAAGGCACTGAGCTGCAGTCACCTACCATTTTTAATTTTTTACTTTAAAAAGCTTTAAGGAGTCTTAAAATAAGTTTCTGAAATAAAAATTGTGTTTGAAACTGGTTTTTGGGTTTGCAGCAATTTAGGGACACCACAAGATTTAGGGATATCTGTTCAAACATGTTTCATTCAGAGGCTGACTTCCTCCATAGTTTCCTTACTGGTCCTTTCCTCAGTTATGGCTTCCTTGTGTCATAGTGGCTGCTGATGTTACTTAGAACTTCTCACTTCTCCTCTTTTTTTTCTAGTGCCAAAGGGGAATAAAGATTTATCAGTCACTGGCAGGTATGATGGTGGTAGTTTTTTGTTTTTCTTATTAAAGGTCTATGACAGATCAAATGGGAAAGCAGTAATGTTGGATAATGATCCCTCTGTACAAATAAAAATAATTTAAAGAGTTATGAAAATAAAGGGTTGAAGGAATGAAGTGATGATTTTCCAAATTTTGTTACTGGCCATGGGAGCCATTTTTAATAGTGCAATTGACCAAGTTGTGGGCAGTTGGCAGAGGATACAAGGCCACAGAACCAGGTGTTTGCATCTCCATTGCACCCAGAGAGGGGTTAAGGGAAGAAAGAGAAGTAAAGGGATGGGCCCAAAAGGGCAGGCGAAACCAGAAGTAGCCACCACATGGAATATGTCATCAACATTGTCTACATGGAGCAACTTGAGCTTGGTTAAGGGTGAAAACACCATTTCCAGAGTAGAACACCAAAAGCTATCTTCAAGGTACCCCAGCTAAAGACTTCCCTTGAGATATAGATCAGACATGGAGGCTGCATGAATGGTGGGGTATGTTTACCATGGAGCAAGGGACATGGATGTGGCCATAGAGAAAAAGCACTAGAATTCAAAGAATAATTATAAACAAAGAATCTCATGCAGAATAATGAATTTCAGAAAGGGGAAATATGATGGGTGAGGTCAGGAGCATGGCTTTATACTGCATCTTGACAATTGGTATTCTGGAAACTACTGTCAAGAAAATTTCAGTGGTATCAAATCTATATAAGGCAGAAGAAGATACAAGAGGTTAAATATCTTATTCATATACATGAAAATTAAACAATTTTAAAGGACAATATTGTGTAACCAAAGCCTGCCCTTATCTACTATGTTCTTCTAGAAGTAACAGTTAAAATTTTCAGTGTTCTGTCTCTAAACTAGGCCTACCATACAGACTGCAAAAATCCAGACCACTAGATGGCAGCATCTATTGGTTTTCTAGATTTTTACAGCTCAGATACCATAAGGTTACTGAAGTTCACTACTCTTTAACATATAATGTATCACTATCCATACTACAATATGGATTACAAATAAAAATTAAAAGGATAATTTAACTATATTACATCCCCACTAATTGTTTGTGTGAATCCAGTAATATCAATTTTAGTTCTTTACTGATGCTAGTGATAGATAACAATGACAAAATTACTTACTTGCTGTGTCCTGGTTTTTGGGTAAATTGTAACACGTTCTTGAGAGCATATTGACAAATTTCCCTCAGAAGTGAATAAAGCTTCCATATCCTAGCAACAAGTGCTGAAAACTAAAATCATTTGCTGGCATAAATATATTTCCAATAAAGAAAATGAAATGTTGAAAATTACAGATGAAGGTTGAGAGGATAGTCCTATTTGATGCATTATCTAGGGTGACTGCATACATGATAGAAGACTATTCATCTGAGATGACAGAAAGTTGGGTTTTCTTTCTCATGAGTAATCCTACCATTCTAGTGTTCATCTCACAGTGAGCTCGATATACAGTATGTAAATACTATACCAACATGCACATCACTAATCCTGTGTTAGGTGAAAGCAGTGAAGAAAAAAAGGATGTGTAGAGATCATAATATCCAATGGCTAGATCCATGGCTGTAAAAATAATCTTTTAAGTCCCAGGAAATTCCAGAGACTGCAGGGACACCTCAGTATTTGATTTTGGTTTTGCTGATTTTGGAAAAACAGAGGTATGTTCTTTTTGAGAGAATGCATATTATGTAACAAAACAAATCTATTGTATTATAAAAATTGTTCTCTTTAGTTCCTTTAACTGAGGAAAAAAAGTTACAGCTCAGATTTTAAAGCTTCTACTTTGAAAGTGTTAAAGGTACAGAGGTTTAAGCCCATCTACAAACATCTTCATCACATAAACTGTGTGTCAGACTTCTCTTGTAGCATCTTGTATGAAAATGGTGAATTCTGTAACATGCCTCTCAATGCTCTAATGCAGTGGTTCTCAACCTTTCTAATGCCACGACCCCCCCGCGACCCCCCCGCCGCCGCCAGACCCCCCCCCCGCGCGTGATGAGGTGACAAAGGGGGCGGGGCACCCGGGGGGAAATGCTCCCAGTTCTCGGGCTTGCCTGCGAGTCGCCGGACAGCTGATAGCGTGGAAGCAGGAGACTTCACCCGGACGCCGCCATTTGGGTTCTTTTACCCTCTGCGCATGCGCAAAGCATTCTGCGCATGCACAGAGGGTAGAAGAACTCAAATGGCGGCGTCCGGGCTACCAGCTGTCCGGCGACCCGCAGCACGGCCGAACTGGGAGCATTTCACCCCTGCAGTGACGGTGGCACCAAAATGGCGGGCTAACGCGCGCGGCGACCCCTGTGAAATGGTCGTTCGACCCCCAAAGGGGTCGCGACCCACAGGTTGAGAACCGCTGCTCTAATGAGTAAGATTTATTAGAAAGAATATTAATGTTTCAATACAAGAATACCAGCAAATGCTCTGTGTGTGTGTGTGTGTGTGTGTGTGTGTGTGTGTGTGTGCATACACACCTAATCATATACCAAAAGAGAGAACAAAGCAAATTAAAGAAACAAAAGTGTGGTTCTACTGTATTTATTGTAAAGGGAAGGAGGTTACCACTTTTGTGAAGGTGGGAAAAACTCCTAGACACCCTACCAATGTGAGAACTAGTTCTCCTGCTAAAAACCTCTAGGTTGAAGCAAGCTGGTAATTTGTACGTGAAGGAGGGAAGGATTGGCATTCTTTTCCCAAGCTTTATTTGGTCATCACCATGCCATCATTTCTATCTGATACTCTTGGATCTCCTGTTCCGCTTCTGCCAGCCACATATAGCCTATCTTGATTACTGTTATGTTCAATTTTGACATAGATGGTCTCTTTGTTGAAAGAGGGGTCAAAGAGGCCATCTGTGTCAAAATTGAAAACCGCCTCCCAACAGAAGGGGAGGGATACGACATCATCTATCTCCAGGCTACAACACAGTCTTTTCAGCAGTTCCAAGAAGGCTCCACACCCATTTGCACTACTCAGGTGACCTGGAGGACACAAATAAACCTCCAGGTGGCCTCAATGACTCTATAAAAGAATGCAAATGACCAGCTGTCTGCAAGGAATATAAATCCTTTTATTCCCCATCATCCAGTAAGAGCTGAAGAAGCTTCTTGAATGAGAAGTGAAGCATCTTCAAAGAAAAACAAGAACGTTCAGTTGCCTTTTGAAAAAAGCACCTTTGGGACAAGAGCTTGAAAATGGAGAGAGCTTGAAAATTGAAGGAAGCTAAAATGACTAAATGTACCAGAAGTAAATGTACCAGAAGTACAGGCAGGATTTCGAAGAGGCAGAGGAACTAGAGTTCAAATTGGCAACATACGCTGGATCGTGGAGAAAGCTAGGGAGTTCCAGAAAACATCTACATCTGCTTCATTGACTATGCTAAAGCCTTTGATTGTGTGGATCACAACAAATTGTGGCAAGTTCTTAAAGAGATGGGAGTTCCAGACCATCTTATTTGTCTCTTGAGAAACCTATATGCGGGTCAAGAAGCAACAGTGAGAACTGGACACGGAACCACTGATTGGTTCAAAATTGGGAAAGGAGTCCGGCAAGGCTGTATACTGTCACCCTGCCTATTTAACTTATATGCAGAGCACATCATGAGAAAGGCGGGGCTAGATGAATCAAAATTTGGAATTAAGATTGCCGGGAGAAATATCAACAACGTCAGATATGCAGATGATACCACTCTAATGGCAGAAAGTGAAGAGGAACTAAAGA
>QLTV01004297.1:5696941-5713175 GCA_003457575.1 Thermophis baileyi
AATACGCTATATCCAGATCTTTAAGAAGTTTAAGAATGCATTCCAAATATATGACTATCCCAGGAGTCAACAAGTTTTTTTCAGCTTTGAGAACATTATTAGATGTTCTTACCAAATGGTTGTAATGGATGCTCATGTAGTCGTAAAATGAATAATACTAGGTATGTGACTAGTCACAAAACACTAATTTAACAGAAGGCAGCCAGTCAGGTATATCTTGCCACCATCTGTATTCCCTGAGGATATTTTCTGCTACCTGAATCTTGCTGTGCATACTTCCAGTAAAACTCTGGGCAGCAACTTCTAGTAGTTTCAGTTTTAAGAAGATGGCTATGTGATGTATACTTTTTAAAACAAAAATGACAGCAGAAGTTGGCACTTTGCTGTAGGTCAGTTTTCACTTCATTATTTAACATTTCTTATTAAAAGACACTCAAGCTAACACGAGATTAGATACAATTATTAATACAACAAACATTTAAATCCACAGTTTAAAAAAACACAATACTAGGAATGAGCAAAAAGTTCCATCTTTGGATGTGAAATCTTCTGGAAAACTTCAGAATATGCCATGTTTTTTCCAGACCATATAATGATCAGCTGTTTTGCAGAGTAGTCTGGCAATTTTTCTGAGTATCACTTTTCTGGAACACTTTTCCGGAACACATACACCCAACAGTCACCTTGGGTCATAAAAGTCACAACAGCATTTTGAATGGCTGTTATCAAGCAAAGGCATTTGGAGTACTTTTTTCTTTTTTTAACATTAAAAGGGTCATAGAATAATAACAATTGAGAATAAGGTCCATAGAGTTCACAATACTTAAAGCAGAATTGTAAAATTTAATACTCTTAATTTTATTTATTTATTACAATTAGAGGCTGCCCATTTCAATCACAGAGTGACTGAGTGTACAATTAAAAACATAAAAACCATATAAAAATACTATATCTCAATTAAAAGAGCCAGATAAAACAAGGATAACATAATTTTTTTTTAAAAAAATAATGCCCTTCTCTCTCAACTATCTCTGCCTTTGGGCCCCCTCATCTCCCACCCAGTATTAATAGCATTAGCAATTACATAAGCAAAAAGTATTAATAAACATTATTTTTACCAAGAGAACAGGAGTCCTAGTAAAAGCAGTTGCCAAATACCAAGTACCTAGGTGACTGTGTGATTAAATATCTGTCAGAAGAAGATTTAGTTTCTTGCTTTCCCATATCTTTTTCCTGCTATTTTGATAGTTTCCTTCACTGATGGTGTGCAAATGCTCTACCAGCCCTTTTGGCTGAGAGGTAGGATAAAGGGGCTTTAAATGGACAAATAAACAAAGAACTATTCAAGATCCTCTTTATTTAAATGGATGAAATAATGCCTCTTTCAAGGAACCTCTCTATACTGCTTAGATCAGGGGTCCCCAACCTTTTGGACCTCAGGGACCACCAAGGTCATAATTTTAAATCCCGTGGACCAGTGTGGGCGTGGCTTGGTGGGGGTGGTCATGTGACTGGGTGGGCGTGGCCAACTTTTTTTTTTTTACATTTTAAAGTTTTCACTACCGTTCTCCAATGGCCTGAAAAACAGGAAACCCCCCCCCCAGGGCAGATTGGAGCTTGGAATCCCTGAGCTTTCACCTTTTGCCAGTGACAGGACCTGCATCTCACCCAAAGGGGGGGTGGTTTGGTGGGGGGGTCATGTGACTGGGTGGGCGTGGCCAACTGTTTTTTTATTTTTAAAACATTTTTAACTAGTAATCAATGGCCTTCTGAAAAACAGGAACAATCCCCCCCAGGGCAGATTGGAATCCCTGAGCTTTTACCCTTTGCTAGTGACAGGACATACATCTCACCCAAAGGGGCTTTTGCAAGAGGCAACTGGACTTTCTTGGTTTTTCCTTGAAGACCTTTCACTTCTGATCCAAGAAGCTTCTTCAATTCTTCTTGGATGAGAAGCAAAACATCTTCAAGGAAAAACCAAGAAAGTCCAGTTGCCTCTTGCAAAAGACCCTTTTGGACAGCCCTGACCCGGAGGACGGCGAAGCGGAGGCAGTCGGATGCCGAAGTCTTCCTCTCGTCCCCCCCCTGTATTTGGGGGGCATTCCCTCCTGAGGGAGGAACAGCCCACCTCACCCCACGGCTGCCAGGACACACACCTCCACATGCACCTTCCCGCCGCCCGCCTGCTCTTCCACGCTGCGCAGAGCTGTCGGGGCGCGCGTGGCTCCGGCTCTGCAGGGGCAGGGAGTGGCTGCCCCAACTGCACAACTGGACCCCCGCCGCCGCTCCCAATGCCGCGGAGGCTGCAGCTGGGCCGGGACCGCCCCGCCCGGCCGTTCCAAGGCCTTCCGTGGCTGGCTGAGCACTCGGCCGGCCTCCCCGGCAGGTGCGCTCCATCAGCAGCTCTGCCCCACCCAGCGCCGCACCCGCCGGGGCTCCTGCTTGGCACCACCGCGCAGCCTGCCACGCAGGCTTTGGAAGGGGATCCGAGGTCCCTGCGCGGGCACTCAGGGGGCCCAGAAGGCCGGACCTCGCGAGCTCCATGGCGGCTTTGCACTTCCAAAAGCCCACCGGCCGCAGGTACGTCGCCCCCCGGTTCCCTCCACCTTCGGGAAACTGATGGGACCCCCAGGCACAGCCGAGTCCCCCCGCCCCCTCCGCCTGCCCGAAGCAACCCCAAGGTTGTTCTGCTCCGAACCACAGCAGCGGCCACAGTTCCTTCTGCAAAACGGGCAGGTGGCCCATGGCCAGCAGGTTGGTGGCGCGCAGGAAAGCCGGCACGGCTTGGTTTGGCTCGCCGGTGGAGCGCAGCTCGTTGCCCAGCTCCAGCCACAGCCCTGCCACCAGCGCCGGCTGCCCCAAATCCACGTGGAGGCAAGTGGCGAAAGCCATGCAGCCGTGGACGGCCGGCAGGTACTCGGAGAGGCCCAAGCCGGGGCCTTGCTGCAGGAGGAGCTACCGCTTGTGGTGCAACCAGAACTGCGCCACTTCGGCCAGCGCCGCCACCTCACCCGCCGGGTGGCCCAGGTTCTGGGCACAGCGCGCCACTGCCAGCTGGCACCAGGCCGCATAAGGGGGCCAGGGCAGCGCAGCTTATTGCGCGGATGGGCCTCGTGGTGGTGGGCTTCGTTGCAAGCCAGCGTCCTTTCCCGACCCGGCTGTGGGCTTCGCAACGCCCGCTTGAGCAGCCATGAGCCCCCATGGCCTGGGCCAAGGGAAGCGCCGGCCGGTCTCCACCCTGCCCGGTCCCCTGCGAGGTTGGCGGCCAGTGGGTGGGCAGGTGCCCCTTGTGGAGACGCAGCTGCTGCTGCTCTGGGGCTGAGAAGGGGGGCAGCGGCACTCTCAGACCCCCCTTGGAACCAGAGGAGCAGTCGCAGCCACATCAGCTGCCGCCAGCCTCTCAGGGGCGGGACCAGGCAGGCTGGAGACCGGCTGGAGACCGGCCGGTGCTTCCCTTGGGAGCTCATGGCTGCTCAAGCAGGGAAGAGTGCCATGCGGCTTCCACCGTCTGCTTTTCTCGGGAGGCTTCGAGTCCCAGCTGAGCGTTTAGGAAAAGGCGACTTATTTAAGGGGAAGCACCAGGACGGGCGTCGCGAAGCCCGCAGCCAGGTCGGGCAGGGACACCGGCTTGCAGTGAAGCCCACCACCATGGGGCCCCGGAGAAGCTGGCAGCAGCTGCTGCGGCGGCTCCTCTGGTTCCGAGGGGGGTCTGAGAGTGCATGTGCAGCCCCGGGACATCCGCTTGCCTTCCGGAGCCCTGCTGCTGCCGCTGCCCCCTTCTCAGCCCCAGAGCAGCAGTAGCTGTGTCTCCACCAAGGGCTGCCGACCTCGGAAGGCAAATGTCCATTGCGTCCGCAATGGACAGCAAACTCCGGCTGCTCCCCGGACCAGATGCTGTTTACCAAGATTTCTCCACGGACCACCAAAATTTTCTCGCGGACCACCAGTGGTCCGCGGACCACCGGTTGGTGACCTGTGGCTTAGATGACTCATCTCTGATTTTCTCGAAGTGCTGAAAAATGCATCTGAATGCTACAGCATAACTATCATTCATATTATTATTATTTCTTGATTAAAATATCACCACAATGCTAAATAACATCACTAATTAGACAAATATAGTTAAGAATTAATAAAATTCTGGAGGCCCATTGGCAGGCAGGGCAGAACAAAAATGTCATCTTCCATAGCTGATGATGTTAACCTTCGTGATATTTTATTTGGCACATCAGGTTGATATTCAGTTCTTAATATTAAAGACACTTTATTAAATAAAAGCTTTCATTTGAACAGACCATTTGTAGAATGGCAACAGTTCAAATGATCTAATTGGCATTCAGGGCTACTTCACCCTTGGAGACGTACAGCTTTAATACACTACTTTAGCTATTTCTGAAAGTTCCATTAATACACATCTAGATTACATTTTATTTCTTAACAATATTAAACAGCTTAACAAATCACTACAATTGTTATTTATTATGAAAAAGGACAATCTTTTAAAGAAAGGCATGGCAATTAGTATGCATTAATTACATTAAAAATAATTCCTGTGGGATTTCCCCCCCCTCCAAATACTACGGTATGTACATCAAGTCAGAACTGATATTTTCAATATACAAAATATTCTTTTGGCTCTATGTCATAATTGCATGGCTTGTAGACCACAGTGTTCCTTCACAGTACCAGTTTTCCCTCAGCTTTTAAGGGTGATCTACAGAGAAAAATATATCCCAATTGCACTACATAAACTCTAGGCAATTCTTATATTGATGAGAATTTTCTCATTTGGGGCTGTTCAAGATACTTTATCAACTCCAATGACAGGGTAATAGCATTGCCACTGCTCTTTCAAGCACAGAGTACAAAAAACTGTCAGAAAGATAGCACAGGAGTTTGCTGCCCTGATAGAGAGGTTCAGAAAGGGAAAAAAAAGTTTTTGGTTGTGAGAAAGGATGACAAGTATGCTTCCCAAATGCAGACCAAAGAAAGAAATTAGTACACTCTTACAATGCAATTACTTTGCCTGACTTTATATGCCATTCTTGGCAGAAAGGAAAGGTAGAGTTCAGCCAATATGTAAAATACCCAACTTTTTTATAAAAATGAAAGCACTATGCCAGATAATTAGGAACTATAATAATAAGTGATCTGAAAGCATGAAAATGATGCAAATAATGGAAAGAAGTAACCCATGTTAGGATAGTCCTAATAAAACCATTGATGCTTTTTTGCTTTTTGAAGCTAAACCATTTCCCCCCCTCAAACCTGGGGAACATTAAGATGTGTGGACTTTAACTCACAGTATTCTCCAGCCAGCATTGCCTAACATGATGGATGAGGAATTCTCGGAGCTGAAGTCCACACATGTTAAAGTTGCAAAATTTGAAAAAACACTGACCTAAACAGGTTTCTTCAGTCTATATTTAAGTTTCTGCTTCATGGTAAATATTTGTGAATAAGTATCAGTTGCATTTGTGCACTTAAAAATGAGGTTGTGGCTCTGTATAGGATCAGGGACACCAAAGTGGAAAAAAATCAAATGAAATCTTTTTCCGAGGTCGAACAAAGAGACATATACACATGCAATGAGTTAATAAAGAAAAGTGTTTGCCTTACAAGTTTGGCTTCCCTGGAAATTGCAGGAAGAAAAGCATATCAGGGGCAGAACCTTGAAAACCATGTAACAATTTCCCTAAAAATGCCAACAAACTCTCTGAGGGATGGTATCTTTCTTGACTGACTGCACATCCTGTGCTGCAAGCTAGAATTTTAACAGAGTGGAATTAGTAATGGTATGGAACTGTGCCAAGAAACTCAAAAGGAGAATTTAGAGTCTGGATATTGTATTACACAGCTTGTTAACGGACTGGAGAGTTAGTCCAGGGATTCTGATGAAACTCTTGTATCTCTAAGTCTCTTATGGCAGTTGTCCATTATGAACTCTTAGCAACCCTGGATTCATGGGACTAAATTGTGCCACTACAAAAGCTTTAAAAAGCAATGATTGCTTTTCTCAAAAGAGAATTGATAATTTTCCTTTTACCTGCTTATAATGACCACGGGGGTTCCTTGGTACTGTGTTATTATTTGCAGGAACAAGGAGAAGATTCAAATCTTCATTTTATATTTAAAAATTGAACAGTCCAAATGAATCTTGGATGTGGCATTTGATGGTTCATGCCACCACTTGTAAAGTGTATGCATACTATAATAAAGGCAGCCCCAAATATAGGTAGACAAGTTTGGAGAGAGGTCTCTAGAAAGAGACTTCTTAGAATTTTGCAAACATATCAGGGAAATCACGGTTACATAATCCTGTCATGATGAACACATCCTGTACAAAGCATCCATATCAGAAAACAAATGGGTGCAGCCTTCTCCTTGTAACTCTCATCCTCAGTGATACATTATCACTGCTGATCCTTCTTCCTTTTTTAAAAAAATGGCTGATTGGACAAAATTTCAGCCAATACATAAGGCTATCTATATATATATTTTAAAAAAACTCTAAGAATGTTTCTGGGACTCACATGGAATCCAGAGGCATTCTGAAAATTAAAAAGTATAGCGGAATCTTGCATTTCACTCTGTAGCATGCCAGCCTTCCATTCATTTATTATTTTTAATTTAATATTTTTTTTAAAAAAAATTGATAGGATGAAAGAGACAAAGAGCCTGAAGGCACTCAGCTAGAGTATGTTCATTAACATCATGATGCTTATCTCTGGATGAAATATTGTCTTTTCCTGTATCTGATGCTCTGCTGTTCTGTATTTGTTAAGTCAGTGAGGACTTAACATCACTGGAAAATATCTTCTAGCATTGCCAATCCAGCACTGAACTCCTAAAATACTGATTCATAGAAACAAAAAATAATTCCTAAAAGCAAAGGAGCAGATCTGACTTTCTAGTTAACATGGTGTTGGATTTAATGCAATGAAATTATACGAAGAGTTACATTTTCAAAATGACTCTCATTTAATAAATATCTCCCCAACACAGTTCCAATTGGCCAGATAAGATCTGCACTAAGTCATTGACATCATGTGTTGAAGTTTTCATCACCTCCAGAGACTTCAGTAAGATGAACTGATCTAAGTCTTTCCTCAAATAACTATACAATATTAATGTGAGAGAGTTATAAAATATGTATTCTAAAAATACAGCCTTCTGTCTTACTCCCTGGCAGTCCTAATGGTGCGTTGTCAAGGTAGAAGTTTATTTGGAACCACTTAAAAATGCTTGTTATTAATATGCATAGCAAGCTAAATGCAGTTCCTTCAAGTCTGAAAACATATTTAGGATGCTATTGCAAAGAAAAAAAAGGCAAAATATTAATTTTAAGTACCTTTAGATAGAATGGAGGAGAAATTCACCTAAAGTCACTGGGGGGAAAAATCCATTGACAAATATTTATACTTTCTTTGTTATGCATGGTCCCTAACTGTTTGCTCAGAAATCATTATAGGTAGTCCTCAACTTACAACCACAATTCAGCCCAAAATTTATGTTGCTAAGTGAGAAATTTGTTAAGTGAGTTTTGTCCCATTTTACAATTTTTCTTGCCATATTTGTTAAGTGAATCACTGCAATTGTTAAATTAGTAACATGGTTGTTAAGTGAATCTGGCTTCCCCATTGACTTTGCTTGTCAGAAGGTCACAAAAGGTGATCACATGACCCCAGGATATTGCAACTGTCATAAATGTGAGTCAGCTGTCAAGCATCCGAATGTAAATCACATGATCATGGGATGCTGCAATGGCCATAACTGTGAAAAATTGTTTTAAGTCACTTTTTTAAGTGCCGGTGTAACTTTGAATATCACTAAGTGAACTGTTGTAAGACAAGGACTACCTGTATTGAGATATAAAGTGGATAATGAATGTATTTTCATAACTATAAATGGTTGGGTATTTTACCATGCATCAATCTTGTTGTGTTCTGTGAGTAGAACAGTAATTCATACTTCGCAATTGTTGGTAGATTTTGAAGAAAAAAGTGATGCAATAAGAGAAGAAAAGAAATATTATGCTTAATGTCTAAAACTTGAGGTAGTCAGATAATTTATGAACTTATGGAATGGAATATCACATTCAAAATTTTTATATTTCTTTCTGAAATTGAAATACTATTAAAAAGAAAGAAAAGAAAGCCAAATATTATTAACAGTTCTATTTTCAAAAGCCCTCTAGTTCTTGATATTAAAACATAAATGGCTTGGAATATTAGATTGGTTTTCCTAAACTAACCTTAGTTGTTGGGAATCATAGTTTAAATAGATCAGGAAAGCAGCAATGTAGAAAAAATTAAAAACTTTATAGCTCCAGTTCAGACATGTTTTTTTCATTATTCTTTAAGAGCCCTACTCATGTAGAGAGGGATTCATCTCCATAGAGAAAACAACTTAATGAAAGCTCACATCTAAAGTAGTATTAACTATTTCTCATCTGGAACAAATAACTAGTGAGAAAGTTAGGTAATAGTTCCATCTTAGGGATCATCCATTTTTGCTATAATGGAGGTGGGAAGAGTTTGTGTCACCCTAAATTTATTTCTGCATATAAAGGAGAATATTTGTAGCTCAGAGTTGAAGTGAGGAATCCTTGGTGCTCTCTGAGCTTGGTTGTTTTCTTGCAGACATTTCATTACCTAAATTAGATAATATCAGTGCTAATAGAGAGTGAGGTTTGATCCAGCGGTGGGTTGCTCCCGGTTCGGCCTGGTTCAGCGAACCGGTAGCAGTGGTGGCGGGAGGCTCCGCCCATCTACCCGGGACGCTTCTGCGCATGCGCAGAAGTGTCACGCACGCACACGAGCAAACCGGTAGTGACAGGATTTACAACCCACTACTGGTTTGATCTCAATTTATACCTAGTGCAGAGGTGTCAAACTTGCATCATCACGGCGTCGTCACATGACATATTGGGACTTTCCCCCATTTGCTAAACTGGGCGTGGGCGTGGCCAGTGCATGATGCATCCACAAGTTTGACAGCCCTCCCCTAGTGGCTTGCCCTCTCAGAGTTGGCAGGAGTCTTGGTGGCTTTCTCTTTATTTTGGTTGGGCTGTTTACTGTTGGATTGTTTGGCAGTTCCTTGATTGGGATATTGCTTATTTGATTGTTGATCTGATGTCAGTCTTTGAGTTAATCTATGCTCATCTGGGTGCTGATTGCTGGTGAGGAGGTGTTTGGTCTTTTTGTTTCCTTTTTGGCCTGTTGATCATCTCTTTTGCATAGTACATAGATATTGTTTATGTCTACAGTAAGTGTCTATTGATGGCTAATTTGTCAGAGTGCCAGGCTTCTATAAATTCCCTGGTGTTTTTGGTCTAGGATGGTCAGCGTTTCCCAATTAAAACTATACTGTAGTTAAGTCTGTCGATATGCTGTGAAATTAAAGGGTTTTCATCATGTCTTCTGACTGCTAGTTAGTTTTAATGGATGTATTCTGCCAGTCTTTTGCCTGTTTGTCCTACTCAGTGGTTGTTGCAGTCATTATGTTGTAGATGACTCATGTTTTTCTCTTCTGGGGCTGCCAGGTCATTTAGTTTACTTAGCATGTTTTGGAAGGATTTAGTTGGCTTGTGTGCTACACTGATTCCATGTCGTTGTAGTAGTCTGTTGGTGGTTTCTGAGATATTCTTGATGTATGGCAGTGTTATTCTTTTTAGTGCTTGTGTTGGTTGTGCTGCATTAGGTTGAGTGGTCAGGCATTTTATGATAAAGTTGCATGGATATCCATTTTGTTGGATAGCCATGCAGTTTGGGTAATGAAATGTCTACAAGAAAACAACCAAGCTCAGAGAGCACCAAGGACTCTTTATTCTGTGTTGTTCTATCTTACTTTTTATTTAATTTTACTTTATTTGCAATGTTATAGTTGTATCTGCTTACATTTTATGATTCATTTTCTAAATGCAGAATACTGTAGCATTTGTCTCTCACACACTTTTAACTATCCTTAACTATTTTTCCATTTCAGCTACCGATATAAAAGCATTTCTTTATTTAGAAAATTTATAGCTTCTATCTCACCAAAAAGTAACTCTGAGCATCTTTCAAGCAGAATACTTAAACACAATATAAAATACACACAAAACACAATATAAAAACAATTGGACCTAAATAACAACAAAAACAAACAAAACAAAGGAATAAAAACATAAAAGAACCCCAAGATAGTGGGAGAACAACAAACATTTATCTTCATACAACCACTGTAAAGGCTCACTTTTAGATTTTCTCCAGTCTTTTCCCACCTACCCCACATTCATTTGCTTGGTTCAGTACTAGCTGGAAGCTGGTTGACATTGTTTATTTCTTTGCTGCCTTTTGAAGTCTTTAGCTGCTTTAGGTATTCCATTCTGCTGACCACCAATGGTGACCATTCTATATTCATCCTGTAGAAATTTACCAACACCTGGACTCTGGAAGACTCTCTGAATCTTCCAACTTTCTATTTACTGGGTTGTATGGCTGCTTCTGGTATTATTGTAACCATTTTGGTATTGCTGCACCTGATGATTGCTCGCAGACGACTGGCACTTGCTTGTCAGCTCCTCTTGCTAGGAACTGCTTCCTTTGCTTCCTTTGGCTTATTCTATTTCCGTTCCTTCTGCTCTTTTCTTCCTTTTCCTCTCTTTTCCTCCTTTGAATCTTCATTTCTTCTATCTTCCTCTTCCTTTTTCCTCAGCCATTCCACTTCTTCAACTAACTCTCTTATTGGGCACATCAAATAAGACCCATTATAAAATAGGGAAGAAAGAGAAATGTGGGTGATTTCTTTGGTTCACATCCTTTCTCTTGCAGTAACCTTTAACAATAGTGAATAAAGTGGCTACAGAAATAGATCTTCCAATCTCTTTCACAGCCATTGCAATGCTAAATGCAGAGAAGACTTCCTGCCCGTTTTCCATTACCATTTCCTCCACAGATCATCTGACCTATAGCAAGGCCCCAGGATTGAAAAGGAGAAGTACTATGTGTAGTGTCCAACTGTTGAGTGCTGTGGGGTTTCACAAGCTCTTGGTTGAAGTAGCAACCTCTACGGTGAGATTCCTCACAGCTAAAACAGCATTGCAGAACAGGTGTAGAACCCAGTGCTCAGGTGAAAGGGGAGTGGCTTCATAGCAGACTAGTTAGAGCTGAGCGGATCACCCAGCTTATCTCAAGCTGCCTCCTCCAGGCACCCTAAATTGTCAGCATGCAATGTCATGTAATGGCACAATGTGAGAAGCATCACTTCAAAACACTTTTAAAGCTTTGGGCTAACAAGATAGAGGTGATTTAATGAATAAATGTTCTTGGCAAACAGTAAATTTGCAATTATTCTTTCTGAATAAAAATATTCACCGTAAATCTGTTTTTATATTACATTCATTTTTCTTGTCAGTAGGTGGGGATATAACCTCAGCAATGTGCTATTCAGTAGCATTTGATTTTTTACGCCTGTATTGGCCATCTGAAAATTAATTAAATCAAAACATTCTTTGCAGCAATTAGTTGAGAGGGGTAAGTCTGCTTACTCTTTAAGTCAGGAGTAACAAATATTCTGACACAACATATAGCCTTGCTTTCTCATTTGAAGTAATTCTTGTAATTCACATGAAATATAGCACTAAATAGTCTAAGGTTTAACAATATTAATATGATGTTATTAAAGCTTATTTAGTGACCTTGTAAGTGGCAAGATAAGGTTAATCTTATTCTGAAAATGAATTTCTAATATTAATGAGAGTAACACTGCATGCATAAATAGCTACAATTAGCTGGGGGTGGGGGGTGGACAGGAGAAAGGAGGAATAAGGGGTAACTTTGCCTCATTCTTCTTTATGAAAGACAGGAGGGTCGAGCTAAATGACTGTCTTAACTATTGAGTTCAATTTGGGAGCAAGAGCTCCACTGCAGCTTTACCGAGCTTGCAATGGAGAGCACAGAGATAGAAAAGTCAGAGAATTCTATACAAAGAATGCTGAAATAAGTTGTTATAATCCTGAATCTATTGCGTATAATGGGATTCCATAATAAGGAAAGCACCTCTGTGAATATTGTCTAATTTGTTCAACTCCTTGCTAATCCTGAATCTATAAGTTTCATAAAGTTTCTTAGAATCTATCTATCTAGATTGGGGTGGGTATCCTATGATCTCAGAGCTGCCACAACTCCCAAGTCTGTTCAGACTGTAATTGCTATAATTGTTCTAATGTCACAGTAGTTTCCCATCATTTTGAGGTGTAAACAAATGGAAATTGCAACATAAATAAAAAATAGAATAGCTTATGTAAAAAGACAAAACAAGTACCCAAATCCCTAGCCCAACGAACATGGTCCTTAATCAGCAAAACGTGTCCCTTTTCTATGTGAACATGGTAAAATATTGATACACACAGATAGCGTAAATGTGTGCAGAAGTGCACTGTGTGTTTTTCACTGGGCATAATGGAATAGCATTTTACAAATGTATCATAAAACTCATACTTACCCATTCTCCATCTACCAACTGCACTCACCAATCTGGATCCACATCCAGAAGCCACTTGAAATTCAAATATATCTAATGCTTTAACAAATTTATGCTTTTCATCAGATTACTATGGTAACTCAAAACTGTCTATTTTACTTAGTCCGATCACAGGATGGCCACAAAAATAATCAGTTGGGCTATTTTTCTTGGAATGGGGGGAAATTAATAATTTTTATCAATCTTATTCAGCTCACAGTCTGGGACTGGTAAAAACAGTTCAAGTCCTAACCAAGGACTGAACATCATCATCTTCTTCTTCTTCTCTTCCTCCCCCTCCTCCTCATTATTATTATTGTTGTTGTTGTTGTTAATCTTCAATTCGATTCACAGTCTGGGACTGGTAAAAACTTAACAGTTTAAGTCCTAACCAAGGACCAAAGAGCTTCGTCTCATTCTCCTTCCCACCCTCCTCCTCCTCCTCCTCCTTATTATATAATAATAATAATAATAATAATATTAATCTTCAATTTGATTCACAGTCTGGGACTGGTAAAAACTTAACAGTTCAAGTCCTAACCAAGGACCTAAGAGCTGTTAAGTTAGCGTCTGAGTATATAGGGCAATTCTGAGTAGGCTGTTCTTTTGCAAAGTCAAAATATTCAGGTCTAATAAGTTCAAAATTCCCATGTATCTTAGGCAGCCCTTTGGGTGTTGCTTCAAAGGTTCCTATTACTATTGGTACAACCATTGACTTCTTCCTCCATAATTGCTCAACGTCAATTTGCAAATCACGATATTTTTCAATCTTTCTCCAAAAAAAAGGACTTTTCAAGTTAAGGATAACTGCTAGGGAAAGCAGAGAACAGGAAATCTTTCTGTATATTTTTTCCTTTGTAAATCAATTTATCTCAAGATCCAAACCAGAGCAATTAAATAGGTAAATGCACAGAAATCATTCTGACCTAACCATTTTGAAAATATTTCTTTCTCACTTATATTTAGCAAAAAAAAGAGAGAGAGAGAGAGATAGAGAGAGAGAGAGAGAGAGAAGAACTGGAGTTCTTGGCAGGGTTATTTAAAACCTTTTAAAGAAAGTAATTTACCATTCTTTAAAGAGGAAAACAAATTATATTTTCTCCATTGGAATATGTTCATTTTTTTCTTCTTCAAATTTTGAAGTCAAGGGACTTAAATCAGTATTCTGTTGACATATGGAATTGGTTGCCCAAGGCAACAGGCAAGTTGACCTTATGTTACTGATTTTATTTCCCTTATATTTTAGCATAAAATATTTTAACTCAAATAATAGTGTGTAGGTTTTTTTCAATTTTAAAGTAAAAGTACTCAAAGTAATTCATAAAAGCTTAAGTTAACCCTTTTTATTTATCAAAATATATCTGTATATCACCATACTTTTAATCTATGCATTTATTTTATTAATCTCTAAATGGCCTAAATCTTAAAAAGACTCTAAAGAGTAGTCAAACCCACCCCTGGTACAGGGTTTGATAAAGCGCTTCCTATTTTGACCACTTGTTGACTGTTTGACAGGAACGCAGTTATCCATTTGTGCAGGGGTCCAGAAATGCCATAAGATTTTACTTTTAGAAGTAGTTTGTCATGTACCACTGAGTCAAAGGCTTTGCAGAAGTCTATGTAAATTGCATCTATTGCTTTGCCCTGGTCGAGTTGTGTAGTCCATATGTTTTTACAGTGTAGAAGTTGCAGATTGCAGGATAATTTTTTCCTGAAACCAAATTGTTTGTGAGAGAGTAGGTTGTTTGTCTCTAAGTGGAGGGTAATGGATTGTTTAATGATTGATTCCATGACTTTGCAGGTGACGCAACATAAAGAGATTGGTCTGTAATTTCAACTAGGCTGGGGTCTCCCTTTTTGAAGATAGGGATGACCGTGGCTAGTGACCATAGGTTGGGTAGGGAGCTGGTCCTGAATAGATTAAGTCCACTTATCCACTTAGTAGACTAAGTCCAATCATCCTTTGGATTTTGTGGTCCCTTATCTAATTCTGAGCAGATGTTTTTAGTTGAGAAGTTTCCTGTGCATAGGCTGTTCAGCAATAAATCAGTTTACTTGATGTGTGGATCTGGTCTTTTGCACCTGACAATTTAGCTATCTAGTGCAGGAAAACGAAGTTCTATAAGTAATGGTTAGTTAAACAGACTAATATTTATTACCTACAGTATACTACCACTTAAGTGTACTGCTTTGGCATACATAAAATTGATCGTTGAATACATGCAATGACCTGATTTGATACCAACTGCATGACAGACAACAGTATGCTCAAATATGGTTTCAAGTCAATGGAATGGAGCACCAAATTGACAGCTCTGGAAAGAAGCAATCTATTTGTTATTTAGAAAAGAGAAAAGCACATGGAATCATGTACTGTATTATAAGAAACCGAAACTGCAGAAAATTTCTATGTTTTTCCTAACCCACCAGTCTTTTCTCTGAAGAGAGAAGGTCACCCTTATATTGTAGAGATTTAGAAACCTTTGTTTCTGCTGAAACTTCTCTTCTACTATCTATAAATTCTATCTATAAATGCTATCTATAAATATTTTTTTACATGCTTCAAATAAACAAATACATATATTATATTCATTTATTATTTATTAATCAGATTCATACATCACTCATTTAAGTGACTCTCAGCAAGTAAAAAAAATCATAAAATCATACAGAAATAGACAAAGTTAAAAAGATGAAGAAAACATCCTCAAGCTATCAACCACTCCCAGGGTTGCATATCACTATTGGATCCCTATGCTACTTAACAGAACTGGGTCTTAATACTCTTCTAGAAAGCCAGAATATGCCCTGACACTGAGAAGTAATCCCAATGTATGTAATTATCAGACACATCAAATTTACTAAATGGCAAGATATTTGTATTGTTTAAAAGTCCAGTCCAATGCAGATCTATTCCTCAATTAGTTTTATTGATTTCCAGGAATCAGAATTGCAAACTGAATCTTCACAAAGTTGCCAGACATACAAAATGGTTAATATCCTGCTTACAACGCTTGAATGAAATAGCAATATGTAATATTTAGGCTTCATCCAAATGAAGTTCTTATTATGTAATTATTTACTCATTCATAGAATTTTGTTAGAGTCGGTGGGAAGAGAAAATAGTCCACCACTATCATTCTGTATTTACAACCCTAATTTCCCCTACAGCTTCATTCATATATTTTTTCTTTCTAAAAATCTTGTAAAATAAGTAAGATTTTAAGAGGTAGTAAAAGAAATCCTCCAGAAGTTCTAAAAGCTGCCAGAGTGCGTAAAGAGATCTCAAAGGGTAGCTTGCTGCATAGAATGTTGCATAATCTTCAAGAAATTGGTCATAAAGTTGGGTAAATTTTTTCCAGAATTAACTTGAGTTACTTTTTCAGGCACACAGAAAGAGAAAAGTATAGAAAACTGTAACTGTTTTCAGTTAATTTTGAAAACATTATTTTTTGGGCACTTAGTCTACTTTAAAGATGTGACCAACTGACTCTTGATCAATCTTGAAAAGCTGTGGCCTGATTAGTTTAGGATTTAGAAAGGTAAAACTGTTAAGAGTAAGCAAAGAATCTGCCAGATTGCAAAAAGAGATGACACAATTCTTTGAGAGGTGAACTTTTCTACATGTCTGCATATTTTTGCATCCTAATATGGGGAAGAATAATAGGGGGGGAAATCCAGCAGGTTCTGACAGGTTCTGGAGAACCGGTAGCGGAAATTTTGAGTAGTT
>QLTV01004297.1:5713275-5739849 GCA_003457575.1 Thermophis baileyi
CAATATCCTTGCCCCAGGAGTAGGGAGGGAATGGGGATTTTGCAGTATCCTTCCCCTGGAGTGGGGTGGGAATGAAGATTTTGCAGTATCCTTCCCCTGGAGTGGGGTGGGAATGGAGATTTTGCAGTATCCTTCCCCTGCCACGCCCACCAAGCCACACCATGCCCACCAAGCCAAGCCCACAGAACCGGTATTAAAAAAAAATGGATTTCACCACTAGGAAGAATGTAGCTTGAACAAATAATATCCAAATGCACTCTTGGTTTTCTTCTTCAACTATTTCTTTTGACCAGTTTACAAGAAAAGGAGAAAACCAATTCACTATCTTTGTGGTAGGCAGTAATCAAGAAACAGCCTGCAATTTGAATGATAATGTGGCTGGAAATACCACACTAAGTAGCAATTGCTATTTAAGGATAAGAAAAATGTCCCAATTCCCCAAAATCAAGTGTTTGTCAAAACATATCATTCAATAGGAAACTGCTATCTCGTTGGCTATAAGCTGTAAAATAAAATGAAAGGAAAAAGAAGTTGCTTCATTTTGAATATCCTGTGGTATTGGTATATATATGTGATATATAGCTGGTCAAAGTTACATGGCAAAATAGTTCTTAGTGCAATGTAGTGACACAGATATGCTCTTACATTTTGTCCTGCTTACTTTGCACACAGTAAGAGTTTTTTTTAAAAAATCAAATCCTAAACATATGCTCCTATCTCTTTTCATATTCATGTCACATCATAATTTAATGATATGTCTTCATTCTTATTTTCAGATAATTAGTGATATTTAATTTTAAAACAAATTAAAATCAGAATTATCCCTCCTCCAAGAATAGGAATTTATTAGACTCTTTAAGGTTGAGTTTGAAGAAGAGTGGTTGCTTTCATTTAAATTTTGCTGTGTGGCAATGGAAACCTCTTCCTGATTTCAGCTATTGTTGTGTTCACTTAGAAACATTACTGGTGAATGAGCAGCTTCAAGAATCAGAATAATTCCATTTACTCTCATGGCCTATTGGTAAATAAACAGCTGCAATGGAAAGCTGGAAGTGAAGGAAGGAAGAAGGAGGGAAGAGAATGACAGAGGGGAGGAAGGGAAGGAAGGGGAGAAGGAAGGAAGGAAGGAAGGAAGGAAGAAAGGAAGGAAGGAAGGAAGGAAGGAAGGAAGGAAGGAAGGAAGGAAGGAAGGAAGGAAGGAAGGAAGGAAGGAAGGAAGGAAGGAAGGAAGGAAGGAAGGGAGATTTCTGATGCTCCCTGCTAGCTTCCCAATGGAGAAATTGGCAGGAAATCGAAAATTGCTCCTGCTGCTTTTTTTTGCCTATTTGTCATTCTATTTCTCTGTTTAGGTCATCTCTCTAAAACAATAACCCAACTGGTCATAGGTTGTCTAGTATATACTAATTTGGATACAATTATTTAGTGTACACATTTATCTTATATTTTAATCAGAGAGTCTAATAATTAACTCCTCCCCAAGGCAAACAAATTAAAGGGACAAAAAAATCCCAAATACAGGCAGACAAGCAAGCAAGATTTACATTCCCTGTGAAACAAATGTATTTTAAATAATAAAAGCTACACCAACTATCAAAAGGAAAAAAAATCATTATCTTTTGTCAATAAGAAATTCCCTCTTCTGAATAATATTTCTTCAACCTCTAATAAAACCTCTTGGGTGAAAAAGTCTGATTTTGATCAGCAAGAATGTACAAATGTTGAAACACTACCAGAAAAGAAAACAAAACCATGATATGGATCCTTGCAAAAATGATTACATGTTTTTGTTTATATGTGAAACACCTATTCTGTATCAATTGTTAATTTGGTGAGTGGGGAAATCTCTCTCTTACTAAACAGGAAGTCCTGTCAAAGAAAAATAAAGGATTTCATAGGCCAGACTTCCTAAAAACAAGCCTTCTCCATATATTTTGAATTACACTGACTTGGAATGAGAGGAAATGTACTTGGAAGGTACCAAGTTAGAAATGGATGCTTTTGGCAACACTGTAGAAATTTCAGAACAGATTCTTAAATAAAATCTGTTTGGAATACATATAATAATATGGGCCTATTCTGAAAATATTCAGACTTTTTGAAAGATTATTGCTCTACTTCAAACTTAGTCTTTTGTTTGGTATGTATTAACCTAATTGTAAAACTGAGGTGGTGGTAGGAGTAATTTCAATTTCCAGAAGGGAAGGGACTGGTTTTCATGCTTTGTAAGTAGGATTTCTATACTGTGCTTAGAATAAAAATCCTATTTAGCTAGCATTATATTAAAACAAAAAAACAAAAATCACACACAGAGAGACAGATACACACATGGCTGTGGCAAAAGAAAGCAAAGGAAGTACCAAAAATCACAGGCACCTTGCATGTAATCCTAAAACAAATGGAGCAGCACTTAAACACCATTGACATTGACAAATTCAGCACCAGTCAATTGCAAAAGGCAGCTTTACTTGGAACAGCCTACATCCTGCGACAATATCTCTAACATCATCAAACATCCACATCTACCTCCCAGGTCCTTGGGAAGGACTTGATACGTGGATAAAAATGCCAAATCCAGTCTGAACTCTGACACTCTCTCCCCCTCCCTCTCCCTCTCCCTCCCCCCTCTCTCTCTCACACACACTGAATTGAATACTTTATTTGCCAAGTGTAATTAGACAAAAGGAGTTTGTCTCTGGTGCAAACTCTCAGTGTACATGTAATGATAATCATCATAATAATACCAATAAGAGAGTGGAGTAAAGAAGATAATATAAGGATAAAAATACTACAGCCATACTACATGGGTATGTGTTGACTTTAGACAGCATTATGAGAACTAAGTCTTCAGCAGAATGATGGCACAAGGGGAAAAAAACTATTTGTGTATCTAATTGTTTTGTCATGCAGTGCCCTACAGAATCGTCCTGAGATGAGGAGTTGAAAACAGTTTATGTCCAGGATGTTAGGGGTCTGCAGATATCTTCTCAACTTTCCTGACCTGTGCAATATCCAGGCCAGTTGCAGGCTGGTTGCAACTGTTCTTTTTGCAGTCCTAACTATCCATACTAACCTCTCAAAGGTCTTCAGAACTACAGATGTCAGAGCAACCGGCCTGTATTCATTCAGCTCCCTGATGGAGCATTTCTTAGAAACCAGAATGATGACAGAGCATTTGAAGCAAGGAGGGACATAACACAGTGATTTATTAAAAATTCATGTGAAGATGGGGGCCAGTTGTTCAGCACAGGCTTTCAAGGAAGGAGGAGTCAATCTGTCTGAGCCTGGTGCTTTTCTGACCTTTTGTCTATGAAACAGACTCACAAATCTTTTCCTAAGATCATCAGAGGTATGGGGGCCCAGAGGAACAGAAATAGGTGTAAGAAAATTGGCTACTGTTGGTGTATTTGAAGTGGGGTAAGTAACAGTAAATGACAGTGTTCCCCTCTCAAACTTACAGCAGAACACATTCAGATCATCTGCAGTTGACAATTCTCTTCAGGAATGGAGGGAGGTCTGCTGTAGCTAATAATGTTCTTCAGGCTTCTCCACACAGTTGCAGATTCATTAGCTGAGAACCAGGGGTGGGTTCTAACTTACCTCGCTGCCGGTTCGCTTCCTCCCGCGCCGTGTGGCCACTGCAAGCACAGTGCAAAAAAATACCCCCCCCAAAAAAGCCAAAAACAAGATAGCAACACATGCGCAGTGCCGGAAACTCAGCTTCTGCGAATGCGCAGAAGGAAAAAAAAAACCGGGAAAAAATAAAATAAAAAAAAATTCAAAAAAAAAATCCAAAAAAAATTCAAAAAAAGATGGCGGCGTCCACGGACTGGCACCGACCGAACCGGCTCCGTGACGTCATCGTGACGTCACCAGCGGGTCACTACCGGTTCGGGCAAACCAGTCCGAACCGGGAGGAACCCACCTCTGCTGAGAACGGATTTCTCAGTATTTCAGAGTGGATTCTCTTTGCTACCCTGATTTCCCTTGTTGATATTCCTGGCCTGATTGTACAAGATCCTACCTTCTTTCCTGTAGGCCTCCTTTTTGGCATGACAAAGCTGCTTGAGCTTAGCTATAAACCAAGGCTTATTGTTCTTATATATACACAAACCTTTGTCCTCACAACACTAACATATGATGTCACAGTCTCAGTAAATTCATTTAACTATGTTGAAGCAGCTTCAAAAACACTCCAGTCCATGCAATCGGAGCAACCTGTATCTTTTACTTTGCCTCCTCAGTACAGCTCTTCACTGTTCTTACCACAGGCTTTGCACTTTTAAGTTTCTGCCTCTAGGTGGAGATAAGATGGAACATACAGTGATGAAAGGGACCTATGGCTGCCCAAGAAAGACAGTGGTAAGTACTTTTTAACATGGACTAGCAGTGATCCAATATGTTCTTGACTCCAGTGAGACAGCTGACATGCTAAGTATATCTGGGTAATTCATGAGTGAGATTAGCTCTGTTAAAATCCCTAAAACAATATCTGGATATTTCGTTTCTGTGCTACTGTCTGCAGCATGCTGCTCGTACAAGCCATACATATATAATTTTTATTTTAAGTTTTACAAATGTACATAGTACTGTACAATTATCATGAATGTAACAGTTCAATCACACTGTTTCCAGAATGCAATCTAGAATTGAGAAATTTCCTGTTATTTAGAGCAATTAATTAGTGGAACGACTTTCCTCCAGAAGTTGTGAATGCTCCAACACTGGAAGTTTTTAAGAAGAGATTGGACAACCATTTGTCTGAAATGGTATAGGGTTTCCTGCCTGAGCAGGGGGTTGGACTAGAAGACCTCCAAGGTCCCTTCCAATTCTGCTATTCTGTTATTCTAACTACTAACCAAAACTCAAGTTTTTTTTTATCTCCACTGCCATTGATTTTAGTTTTGTTGGCAGATGAGCATAAATTCTGTTTTACAATATAGACACACACACAAAAAAAATCAATAAAAAAGGGAGTTGACTTTGTGAAGATTAGAGAGAGACTTATTGTGAACCATGCAATATTAGTGATAAAATGTTGGCTTATTTGAACTTATTCACAATCAGTTGTGTATCACCTGAGCCAGTTTTGTCTACTGGTTAAAGCACCAGGCTCGAAAGTGGAAGATCATGAATTCAAGTCCTATCTTAGCTATGAAAAATTACTGAGCTTAAGCCAGTCACTCTCTCTCATCCCAACCCCCCTGACAAGGTTGTTATGGCAAAACTACGAGCAGGAAAGTATGTTGGATATGTTTGCTGCTTTGAGTTATTTGTAAAAATCATAAACGTGGGTCACAAATAAATAAATAAAAACTAACAAGATGTATATAATAGCAACACAATCAATAGTAATGCCTTAGCTAGATGAGAGCAAACTGAAGTTTGATTATCTGTTGCGTTAATCTCTAGCAAACAAATAATCAAATAAAGTCTTCTTAAAGACTATTTTGTGTAATAGGAATCAACACAGATAAATTTATTTCCCATTATCTACTATTTTTTCTCCTGTTAATGACAAAGATCCTTTGGATAACCAGATTTCTTCCTGATCAAACTACAGTGCTAGAGGCATTCCTATGGATCCCTTCATCCACCCTTTGATTTTTCTCTCCATGGCTACTGCATGTTACTAGTTTTAATAAAACTGTACAATCTCAGCCTAATTTGCTCCAATGTCCCATCATCTGTAGTGTTTCATTTTCATGCTCAGTGCAATGACTACTTACTCAAAAGGATTACTGGGATCAGTCCTTTGGAGCTCCGGTGGAATTGGTATTCTTTTGTAATACATTTCCCAGTCAAAGGCTCCACGCATGGCATCCCCTGCTTGTGCCTCATACCCAAAGTGATTGTGGTCAATGACATCGATCATGGGACATACAATAGTTTTATGGTTCAGTGCAATCTGGTCTGAAATATGAAAACAGAAAATACAAAAACAGCAAGACAATCAAGCCATTTATCACCTTACCAAAAAAAAGCCCTTGGGCTTCTTCCCTCTTCCTCTGCTTTACTATTTTTTTTAATCGGAAGATTGCTTAGGCAAGTCCCCACGGCCCTAGAAGCATTTCAGTTTTCATATCTGCATCCAAGCTTAGTCTTGTCTGGGCTTGAAGCACTTGCACAATGATTAGAAGCAATTATAGTTCTTCAAAGAGAGAAGCATCCCAGTGAGACCATCAAAGTCAAACCATGTATATCTGTGTCATTGCGCTGCTCTATGCTGTCACATAAGGAGCCAACAAGGATACTCAGAAAGAAATGAAAAATGCTCATTTGAGGTTTGCGTACAATATTCACAAAGAAAATTCTGCTTCTTGTTATTGAAATATATTTGGCTTTACTGTAACTCAGTACTTGAAATCTTCCAGTCCATTACACTTCTATATACCCATAATACTATTTTATGTCTGAATTAATCTACAAAAATTAATTTGCAAAAAAGAAGCTCCAAAATTTTAGGGTATTTATTTCATCTCACAATATTAGTGGCATAAAGGGTATTCAGATGAATCCCAAGTAGGAGTGGGTTCTAAATTCTTCTACTACTGGTTCTGTGGGTGTGGCTTATTTTGTGGGTGTGGCTTGATGGTCATGTGACTGGGTGGGTGTGGCTTCATGGTCATGTGATTGGGTGGGCGTGGCCAACTCAATGTCACTCACGCCAAGGGGTGCCTCGCCTGGCCCCTCCCCTCCCAGCCATTCCTTGTCACACCCAGCCTCAACATATCTATAGTTCTGTAAAAATGTTGTTCACCTTTTTTCAACTTTATTATCTACATACTATAGATGTACTTTCATGGACCACTGAAAGGAGGAAATGGCTCACATGCTTTGCCCAAGAGTGTGATAGGCAACAGACAACCTGATGTACAAAATAAACACACACATATTTATGCTCTGGACTATAGACATTGAATGCATGTAAATCCCTAACCTAAAACTAAGGAGAAACTTCCTGACAGTGAGAACCAATATAGGTGCAGAAGTATTTCAGTCATAATTTCACATATAAAATAGCAATTCGTGTAATACAACCTGTATATTATTCAAAACAGTAATTAGTATTATGGCTGATGTTTGACAGCAAGTGTAAAAGTCAAAGATAACAAGAGTGCTTCTTTCTCTGTACGTATACAAAACATCACATATCAGGAATAGCATATTAAGATGGACTTATGCAACCTGATGTACAAAATAAACACACACATATTTATGCTCTGGACTATAGATATTGAATGCATGTAAATCCCTGAAAAATATGTGGTAGCCCTGGGCAAAAGAAAGGCAGTAAAATCACTCTATGTGTAGGGACAGTGTAAAATATTAACACATGATAAATAATGGAAAAATTAAAAATTTCTCTCTCTCCCTCCCTCCATTCCTTCCTCTTTCTTTCTTTCTCCTTTCTTTCTTTCTTTCTTTCTTTCTTTCTTTCTTTCTTTCTTTCTTTCTTTCTTTCTTTCTTTCTTTCTTTCTTTCTTTCTTTCTTTCTTTCTTTCTTCTCTCTCTCTCTCTCTCTCTCCCTCCCTCTCCCTCTCCCCTCTCTTTCTTTCATCTCAAAGTCACTCATTCCTCATGTAGTAACTATCATCTCCAGTCATAGTCATTAAAAATCATAGGAGCTGTATTTTATCCTTTACAGAGAGCATCATGGAGTTTGGGAGAAAGTATTCTAATGTAAAATGCCAAATGAAGAATAAATAGTAAGACATGGATTGTTGTGTTACAGATTTTGTAAATCCCTGTCAGGATTTTAGGGGGAATACACTCTCTCTCCCTCCCTCTCCCTTTCCCTCTCTCTCTCTCTCATTCTCTCTCTCTCATTTCCCTCCTCTCTCATTCTCTCTCTCTGTCTCTGTCTCTGTCTCTCTCTCTCTCTCCTCCCTCCCTCCCTCCCCCCACTCCCCACACCCACTTCCCCACACCCACACCCAGGGAATAACTGTAAGGAAATTTGGCCATATTCTTTCTGTCTCTGGAAAGATAAAAAAATAAACCTTGCATTACAAAAGGAGTGACTCTCAGCACCACGAGGTTGCCTTGAGGGGACCAGACGGAACCGAATCTCTCTCTCTCTTGCTGCCCAACTGCAGCAGGAAAAGGCTGGCAGCCCTCTCTGTCTCTCATCTCTCTCTTTCTCTCTACCTCTCTCTCATATTTCTCTTTGTCCCTCTCTCTTTCTCCATCTCTCTTGTGTGTGTGTGTGTGTGTGTGCGCGCGCACATGTGCGCGTGCAAGTTCCCCCTTGAACCATTTCCAAAAACAGGCGAGGGGGTTTTTTGTTTTTGTTTTTTGCTGATGTTGTTCGTTCTTCTTTGGGTGCTTTTTACCAGATTTAAATAAGGAGTCATTTCAGGTTCCCAGATAAATAAAGCTCTTTCATCCCCCTGCTGTGGCTCCCTGTCCCCCTCGCCCTTGCCCTCCCCTCACCCTCCCTCCTCGCCTGCCCTGAGAGGAGAAGGGCAACGGCGGCGGATGGAGACTCGCTCCGTATTCCAGAGCAGGAGCAAAGCGCCCCTCTACTTGCCTCTTTTTCCGGCCCTTGTTTTGAGACTTTTCTCTGTGCTAAGTTTAAGTGCAAAAGCAGCAAGCAGCCATGGAGGCAGCGAGAGGAATATGAGGAGACGTGCGACTTTCTCTGCCCCGAGACACTGGCTAGGGCGCGTTTCCCCATATTCTTCTCGCTGCCTCCATGGCTGCTTGCTGCTTTTGCACTTAAACTTAGCACAGAGAAAAGTGGCTGTTTCTCCCCTTTGCTGTTTTTGCTGGGAAAGCACTTTCCCAGCAAAAACAGCAAAGGGGAGAAACAGCAAGCGGAGAGCACATGGACCGGCTCCTGCAACGCTGGCAGCTTCGGGAGACGCTAGCCCGGCAAAACGGGAGCTCCAGGCGGTGGCAGCAGGTGAAAGGGGAGCTAGCCCAGGGGCAAAGGGGAGCTAGCCCGGGGGCAAAACGGGAGCGCCAGGCGGTGGCAGCAGGCAAAAGGGGAGCTCCAGGCGGCGGCCAGCGGGGAGCGGCGGGTGAAAGGGGAGCTCCAGGCGGCGGCGGGAGTGGGGTGGGCCTCAGGGCCCTGGGAAAGCACAGGCTTTCCGGATGGGACTTACACAAAGCGCTGTGCTGAGAAAGACTCTCTCTCCCAGACAAAAGAAGCAGGGGGGAGAAGCAGCAGCCGCTGACCTGGAGAGCACATGACGGAGCCCTCCACATGTTCTCCGGCAACCTGTTTTCTCTCCCCCGCTCTGTTGCTGTGCTTCGTAGCACAGTGCTTTGGGGACCCATCCGGAAAGCCAGGCACAGAGAACCAGGTTGAAGGCCAGTACTTTCAGCGCCCACGAGGAACCGACGCTTGGAGCAGTTTTGGAGCTTGTTAAGGAGGAGGACTGCTCCTCGGTCCCAGCCATGCGTTTTCAAGCCCAGGCTGCTTGGAATGAAATGCTATTGCAATACCCCAGGCTTGAAAACACATGGCTGGGGCCGAGGAGCGGTCCTCCTCCTTAACAAGCTCCGAAACTGCTCCAAGCGTCGGTTCCTTGTGGGCACTGGCATGCCTTCCCCTCTGCCATCAGCCGTGGGAGGAAGGTAAGGTCGCGAGCCCGGTGGGGACAGTGGGGGGCCCATGGCAAGCTAGGCTGCAAGCAGTACGGCCTGGAATGGAGGTGCGCCGGGCCTTGGCGGCTTAGCCAGCCACGTGAGCTTGGTGGGGATGGTGGGGGGGGCGCAGCAAGCTCTGGGGATGGGGTGGTGGGGCCTAGCGTGACCGTGACTTACCTGTAGGCAGGAGGAGGCAGCTCAGGTGGGGCGCAGGGCAGGCACCACGTGGGAACTGGGAAGGCAGCTTAGGTGGTGAGGAGTGAGTGAGTGGGCGGAGTGGGCGGGGCGAGCGACTGGGCGGTGGCGAGAGCGGCGACTGGGTGGGGCAAGGGAGCGAGCGGAGACCCGGTTCGGGGTGTGGCCAGCCAGAGGTCGCTAGCGGTTCGGCGACCCAGGCCAAATTTCCCCTAACGGTTCTAGCGAACCGGTCCTAACCTGTAGGAACCCACCACTGATGCATACTATATGGGAATTAGTTCAGGCTGGAGGTGAGTGGGCGGGGCGAGCGAGCAGGCGGGCGGTGACCAGGCGGGGGCGAGAGCGGCGACCGGGCAGACGGGGCAAGGGAGCAAGCGTTGACCAGGGGACCAGTTCGGGGGCGTGGCCAGCCAGAGGTCGCTAGCGGTTCGGCAACCCAGGCCAAATTTCCCCTAACGGTTCTAGCGAACTGGTCCGAACCAGTAGGAACCCACCACTGATCCCAAGTTATACTGGATTCTTAAGCTGACTTTGTCAGACTCATCAGGTGACTATATATAAAGACATCTTCTATCTAGTATGATCTGACATTGTCAGCAGTCTTTGGGTCATTTAGTTTAGGCAATATTATCTTGTGAGCTCAGGAAACATGCCTTCTTTGTTGGTCCTGCCTTTAGAACAGTATTTTTCTTGAGATTTGGTTAGGTGTGAGACAGTCTGCCTTTAGAATTTAAATACCTGTTCTGTCCACATAACCATCTCAGGCACTGGGTCTCGGAGTTGTGTGACTTGTTGAATGTGGATTCCGCCTCATCAGCATTTAAATAATGGTATGTATTGTTGCTTTGCTTTATGAATGCATGGAACTGTCAGCAGACGTACTTTTATTAAGCATGAGTCAATGTTTCTGAGCATTACAGAAAAACAGAATCTTTCTGCCTTTCCTTAATGGCAGTAAATCTAATAGAGAAGGCTTTCAGAGTCCAAATGGAGTATTGAGGAAGCAGAGGCAATGAGTACAGGAAGTTGAACAGGACAGAAAAATATACCTGTATGACTGACAAGGTTGGAAGAAATTACGCTTAATTTTGCTGCTGCTGCAGTGACAGTATCGAAAAAGCAGTTACAATATTACCTGCTTCCCTTTCTCCTGCTCACCATCAATTGCTGGTCTGAAATAAGAGGCTGACACCTGAACTTTTCTCTTTGGCAGCTCCAACTAGAATGTTTGCCTTAGGTCTCAGAGAGATTTACTTATGCCTCTGCCTTTCCTCATTTTTGCAGTTTCCCATTATTGTGTGGAAATGCTTTCCTCTCATCTTTGACCCAGTAGAAAACTACCTTGAAATTTGGTGCCTCTATTGTCAATCCCTATCCTGCTTCAATTGTTTCTGTTTCAAGTCACTGATTTCCTTCAAAGGAAAGAAGTGACAAAACCTAATCACAGCTTGAGGAATGTTTTGTACAGTGTCATAATTAGAAGGAAAAAAAACTTTAGTACAAGTAGAGCTAAGGACAGCTAAAGCCTATCTTACTTCATGGATTGAAGTGAGATCATGATAAAATCACGTGTGTGCAATGAAAAATGATATATGGTTGTGCTACTTACATGCAAGTGGAGAAAGCACTGTATTTGCAAAACATGTTCCATTCAAATTTTGTATCTTCACTACATAGAATAGGCACGACCACTCTCAGCTATGGACCTACCAAATCCTAATATCCATAAACATTGTTTTTAGGAATCACACCCAAATCAAAACATTTGGTTGCGCAATGAATCTTTTTGTGTCTATCTATCTGACATTGTATATAGTTATCATTTCAAAAGTGATAGAAGAGGTGAAGAAAGAAACAATGGCAAAAATACTAATATTCAGATTAAGGTACTTTATGCTACTTACTTAATAAAGGAGGTAGCCAGTTCACATTAACTTCACAGTGTGAATCTAGAAAAGTCAATACTTCTCCTTTAGCTATTGAAGCTCCAAGTAATCTGGTGCGAATAAGTCCTTCCCGCTTCTTGGTACGCACAATTCTCACTTTGTCAATATGAGCCATATATTCCTCCAGTTTCTCTTTTAAATGTCCTACAAAAGATATGGATAAGAATATGGAAGCATAGGTTAGGAAGGGATGACTCAAGAATATATGATCCTTTTCATTATACATATTCACATTCACTTTGCTTTTTTTTTTCCAGAGCTCCTCATTATTTGCCAAACTGTCTGAGGCACTTCATAAATTGCAAATGTTCTTTGTATAAATACACAAAAAGAAACAACTGATATTTTAAACCTCTTCATAGCATATTCACTGTTGGCAAACTTCCATCCAGCATAGAATCATAGTCATAATGACCACAAGATGCTCATCAACACTCCAGAGCCAGCTGTCCAAGGCCAAATGAACATTCTGGCATATGGTTTTGTAAATGGTGCCCTTTCTAAATGAGTTTACTAGCCCATTAATTATGTAAAAATATGCATAGTATGAATGTGTATTTATTTCCATTTATATAGTTAAATCGGCATTAATGAAGGTGTAAGATCAAATCAACTTTGGAGCAACTTCAAAAATTAGATACAATTTTTCAGCAAATAAACAATTGCTAAGGCTTTATTAATAGTAGTTAGCTATATACCCCTTCCCCTTTCAATTCCTCTAGTTGACATTAGGAAGAATGACAGTCAGAACAGGCATCAGAAAAATAGAGAGACCATGAGTTCTAGGGTGCCTTAGATACAAAGCCAGCTACTTACTTTCCCTAAGCCTTCGGAAGGAGGCAATGGCAAATCACTTCTCAATCAGAATATTCAATCAGAATAGAGTGGGAAGGGACCTTGGAGGTCTTCTAGTCCAACCCCCTGCTCAAGCAGGAGACCCAATATCATTTCAGATAGGTGTCTGTCCAGTCTTTTTTTAAAAAAAAAACCCCAGTGATGAAACTCCATCACAATAGAGTCCCTTGGAAGTTGGGCAGCATACAAATTTAATAAATAATAATAATCATCTGAAGGCAAGCTGTTCCACTGGTTAATTGTCCTCACTGCTAGGAAGTTTCTCCTTAATTCCAGGTTGCTTCTCCCCTTGATTAGTTTCCATTCATTGTTTCTTGTCTTGCTCTCTGGTGCTTTGTAGAATAATTTGACCCCCTCTTCTTTGTGGCAGCCTCTCAAATACTGGAATACTGCTATCATGTCCTCCCTAGTTTTTTTTTTTTCCTATAGGCTGGCCATACCCAATTCCTGCAACCGTTCTTCATATGTCTTTGTCTCCAGGCCCCTAATCATCTTAGTTGGTTTCTTTGCACTTTTTCCAAAGTCTCAACATCTTTTTGGTAATGTGGTAATCAAAACTGGATGCAGTATTCCAGGTGTGGTCTTACTAAGGCTTTATAAAGTGGTACTAATACTTCATGTGATTCTTTTATACAACCAAGGATTGTATTAGCTTTTTTGTATTAGCTGCTGCTGCACACTGCTCACTGCACACTGGCTCATGTTTAAGTGATCGTCTCCAAAGTCCCTTTCACAGTTACTGTTTTTGAGCCAGGTTTTGCCTAATCTGTACTTGTACCTTTGGTTTTTCCTGCCTCGGTGTAAAACCTTGCTTTTCTCCACATTAAATTTCATTTTGTTGGATAGGGTCCATTTTTTCAAGTCCGTCAAGATTTGTTTGGATCATGAGCTTGTTTTCTGGGGTGTTGGCTATTTCTGCCAGCTTAGTCATCTGCAAATTTGATGAGTTCCCCTTCTATTCCCTCATCTAAGTCATTTATGGAGATATTGAAGAGTACTGGACCTAAGACGGAGCCTTGTGGTACCCCACTGCTTACTTCTCTCCATGTGGATGTAGTACCATTAAGGACTATTCATTCTGTATGGTTTGTTAGCCAATTACAAATCCAAAAACCTGCAGAGACTGAAAATTGGACATGATTGTACAGAAGGGGAAAAAAATATGGCCTGCACACCTGTCTTTTTCTAAAACCAATGTATTGTATCTTTGGTATATGAAGAAAAACAAATATAACATTGGTTTCATAAAGTATGTCACTCCACCAAATTAATTATTCTAATATCAATCTATGTGTCCCCAGCAATTATGAATACATGTTGTGGATTTGGGGGTCAGGTGGCATCAACTCAAAATAGTAATAATAGAGATCCAATTTGGTGCGTCTTGGTTAAGGCAGCAGGCTAGAAAGCAGGAGACCATGAATTCAAGTCCTTCCTTACCCAGGAAAAGCCAGCTGGGTGACCTTGCGCCAGTCTCTCTCTCTCAGCAGAAGTCACCTCACAGGGTTCTTATGGGGAAAATAGGAGGAGGAAGCTGTGTTGGTTACGTTTGCCATCTTGAGTTATTTGTAAAAATAATAAAGGTGGGATATAATAAACAAATAAATCTTGAGTTTTGTCATTGCCTACTATTTGGATCCTAGAAAGATCACATAAAATATTTTTTCCTGCCATAGTTCCAAGGATATTATTTAGGTACCAATAAAGGTTTATCTTGAAATCTACATAGAATACTGTATGGAATGCAGTAAATGGAAATGGAAGACCAGATAATTATTTTGTAGAGTTCATGACTAGGAGCCAAAAATTAAAGTTTTGTTCCTTATCTACCATGATCTGAATATTACTCAGACTTCCTTGCAGCTGCTATTTTCCTAATAAAATTGTGTACATTAATTAAGCATACTATTTCATGTGTGCAAAAATCCACACAATCATTATACTTTTCTTTTTTCTGCCCTCTAGCAGTATACATTTTTGCAGCTCAGATATGACAACCCTAATATTAATTTCATTAATATAATCAACTTAATTAATCTGACATTCAGTGTTATCCCAAGAAAATGAACTTGCATAAAACCAGAAGGATGCCCAGTTTTGACCCTACGAGCAAAATTAGATATGATATGACACTAAGCTAAGCTACCTCCAGATAAAAATAATCATTAGTTCTTTGCTAGTATTTAATGATTATCAGGATTTTCCTAATTCAAATTTAACAGCCTTAATTTTAAGAAGCAAAATTTCTTACTCCAGTCAAAAACTAAGAACAAATAAAATTACGATAAACTCAAGTTCAGATCTTCACTATAGCAGTAAGGATCTCATCACCATAAATTATCTAGTGACACTGTTATCTATATCTGAATCAGAAGAACTACATTTAGGTGTAGTTTTGTGACTTTTGCAGACAAAAGAATTCATATTTGTTCATAGTCAACTGTCAGCTAGACAGAGATTGGTGAATTGGGATTGTTGAAACCTTGCAAGGTCATCTGGAATCTGTGGACTGAAAAAGTGAACAAGGTTCTCTATGGGATAAATTTTGTCCTATGTGGACTCAAAAATGATTCTTGATTCAGGCATTTAGGACAATTCATCTCCCATATTTTTTTGGGGGAGGGGCAAGGTTGTAGAGATGATGATGGGCAGCAACTACAGAGAACCTACACAGGTCAATTCTATGTGAGGTATCAGGGGAAAACTGCACCTCAGATTGAGCAAGGAATGTGATGGAAATCTTGATTATGTACACTATTGTATTATGCTCAGTGATATTACTTTTCATTATAAATTGTTTTTTACTGTGGCTTTTAATCTACATAAATACATCTATTTATTCATTATATTTGTTCATATTAATTTTTTATCATATGATGATGTGGACTTTGGATTTATATAATTGTCAGCTGTCCAGTGTCTTTGATTGGGGAGATACACAAAATTTTAGTCAATAAATAATTAATTTCCCTTTAATAATTCCAGGACTTGTACTAACAGGTTTACAATTACAAAATTGTCTGCCATAATAACCTATTGCATGCAAATAAACAGTATCATTTCATGCAAATAATATCATACCTATTGCATGCAAATAAAATAGTATCATTCAAAATAGAAATTTAGATAATTGCTCAATGTCAAAGCACAAAGAAATGTGATATTATTTCAGATTTATATTATAAAAATTATAAGATTTCTATAAAACTGTGTAATGCGTTAATGAGAAAGTCCACTAAAATGAAATAACTATAATATATTTAGGATGCATGCATCCTGGTAATTTATCATCACTGGATTCTGTTCTGGAATACTTGCTGTGACACTGGAGCATTCATCTCAGATAGGTTTTTTATATGGTAAGATATTGCATAAATTCCAATTTTAGACAGAATGGAATGGACTGAGAGGAAAGAATTTGGTTATGTTTATTTATTTTTTCTTGTGCAATAATGGTATATGTGAAGTGTATAATTTTTGATAAAAATGGGGAGTTGGTTCTTAATTTAAATTATTTTTTAAAAATAATTCTTTTCTTCATGCCATTTACTAAACAAGGTAATCAATCATAGAGCAGATATATGCCAGGAATCTGCCAGGTAGGAATTGGCAGAGAAACAGACAAATAAAATGATATGCAGGAACAGGAGCTTTATAGGTTGTCAGTGGCTTGACAAGCAATGATAAAGGACAGTATTATGGTTCCCCTAGTGATAGTCTATAAACAAATTCTCTATTGTAATTATTTTCTGTGTGTCTTTTTTACCTTCATTTAAAGTAAAGAGAAATGTACAGAAAGAATAGCAAACAGGCAATTCCTTTCCCTGTCCTAATAATTAAGAGGAACTTGGCAGAATGGTCAAAGGTATGCTTCAATCAAGGCTGCCAACTTCCTTGGCCCATTTTTTAGAGTTGCCAACTTTTTCAGAGATATTTCACCGTCTGTGCCAAAATACTTTAAACAGCTCCAGTAATGCTGTGACGATGAGAATTGCATCTGTTGATTTTCTGTCTCTCACAGAGGTAGTGGGGTCATTAGGTAAGGGATTGAAAATAAAACTGCCGCCTCATGATGAACTTGTACTTGGAATACCGTGTCTAGTTTGGTTGCCTCATCTGAAAAAGAATATAATGAAACTGGGAACAGTACAATAGATGGAAACCAAGCAGTCAGGGACTCAAAATTCTTTCCTATGTGAAAAGACTAGAATTGCTCTTCTGGGGAAAAAAGATGATTGGAAAGGGATCATGATTGATGATAAAATCATGCTTGATAAAAGAAAGTGGTCAGAACATGATTTTTCTCCCTTTCTCTAAACATTATGACAAATGGTAATAAGAGGAAATTGACTGGGAAGAGATTTAAAACAGAAAGAAGAAAGCACTGCCAATTAAGCTAAGGATTTAATTGCTAAAGGACACAGTGATGGTCACTAGCTCAGATGTCATTAAAAGAGAATTGAATAAATTAGTGGAGGGCAGTTCTGTTAAGAGCTATTACCTCCACATTGGGAGCAATTCCCTTGCAAACCATTTCAGAGAAACAATGGCGGAAGGAGTATGTCTCCATCTTCTGCTTGCAAGCACTTCAGGGACATCTGGATAGCAACAGTGGAAACAAAAGATTGAACTATTAGAGTAGTAGGGTTACTCTTATGCTTAAAATCAGATGGCTACTAACAAAAGATTGGATGCAACTGCATCTGAACACAAATTTTTGTATGTCCCCATCTGTACAGAGTAGGCCAAAATGCAGAAAATAAAAATATTGGTTGATGCTTTGCAATACTTAGTTCAAAATGAAAAAAGAGACATTTAAATGATATAAAGAAAATTAAATTCATTGTATGCTCAACAAAGATGAAGGTTTATGACTTCTAAGCCAGGAAGTATTTAAAATTAACTGGAGACAGATTTCCTACAAGTAGAGAGTTTAACAAAAACTTCCTTTACAGCCTCGTTCCTTAGGCTTTTCATTTCTGTTTTAGGAAGCCAAAAATTATGGGTGCAAGGGGATTCTCTTATTTGTTTTTCTTAGACAGAGTGAAATACTTAATATTACTGGATTTTTTTCTATCTGAGACGCTGAGAGGTCACAATGGCCTTGGCAGGTGGTCAACAGTTAGAAGCCAAGACTGTTTTGACTCCACTATATAAACTCTCCATATAAACTTTCCAAGCTCAAAGTTCAATTACATGTAAAAGTTGTTTAATCTGAATATATTATTTGAACAATTAATTAATTAAAACGGATTAGCTCATTTACTTATAATTGGCATTTTAATCCTGTTTTATTATATAATGCAGCTGCTAAGCAAGCATTAACACAAACTTTGGGGGAAAAAATCAAGAAACTAATATAAATGAATCAGGAATAAGGTGGGATGCTAAGAAGGCAGTATTAAGAGGACAGTGTATAAACCAGATAAGCACAATTTTAAAAATAGCATTACAAAAGGCAAATAAGCTTTATTCAAAAATTAACAATATATTACCAAAATAAAATATAACTGGATCAGTAACAATTTATAAACAAATAATAAATAAAAGGAGATGATTTGGGTACAGATAAAATCTCTTCTCAGGTTATTTTTACCAAGCAAAGCTACTATGAACATGATAATAAAAATGCTAACATATTGGCAAATGGATTGGGGAAAAAAACTACAGTTAAAAACAAAAAAAGCTTAGTTCAATTAAAAACAGAAAAAAGTCATTCATTCATTTGTGGTGGTCATGCAATTTTGGAGTAAATTTTGGGGGGAGAAAATCACTAAATAAAATACCGCTCTCCAGAGTTAGGCTTACTGCATTTATTTACAGAACCAAACCTCAAGTTTAAAAATAAGGAACTTATCTATATAATCTAAAATAATAGTTGCCCAACATTGGAAAAATTTAGATAATGTAACACTTGATATGTGAATTAACAGCCTCTTTAGTTGCTATTTTACAGACAAAATTGAAATAATAAGAGATCAAATGTAGGAATCATAATTTTATCAAATTTGAATAGATGTTTAAAGTTTAGCTTAATAGCAATAACTATAATATTTTACATATAAGAAAAATGTCTACATGCACAGTACTTACATTTTAAAATATTTGTTTGCATTTTCTATAACTATTTTCGCTATACATTTTGCATTTACTTTCATTTTGTTACCTGATAAGGTTTGTTAACTGTAGTTCAATAAAAACAAATTTAAAAATATAAGAGTTAAAAGTAGCTCTGAAAATCACTTAGCTTAAAAACCAATTAGTCTGACAGCTTTTTTGTTAGTGGTCCCATAATAGGAGAGGTTTTTTTTAATTATGCCACCATCAATAAAAGCTTTTAAGAGATCTTATTTGAAGTTGATTGCTTTAAAGTAGTGCTGGTCTAAAATTGTTTTAAAACTGTGTGCTTCAGTTTAGACTGTTCTTTAAAATGGTTGCTTTAATTAAAATGTAATTGATTATTTCAGGAGTATTTTACATACGTTGCCCTGTTGGATCTTGCCTAAAAAAGCTGTCTAGGACTATTTTAATTAACTGAACAAATTAAATAGGTGTAAGCTTGTTCTTGACTGATGTTATTTCACTGATTTTTCCTTCTTTAACAAAAGAGCAATACAAAATGGAAATTTTGTATACTTGTATCTAGTATACTGCATTTTGTGAAGTATTTGGAAATGTTACACATATAATCCTTGCTTACTGACCACTTGTTATAAGAGAATTTTATGGCCATTCAAAAGCTTTCAAATCATATCTCAGCCACATGAATTGCCTTTACAGTCAGTATCCTTGTCCTTGCCTCATCTGTTTTTTTCTTTTCTTTTTTCCTTTCTTGCACAGCAGAGAGATTGCAAAGGAAGGCATTGCAAGAGATTAAGCTGTTTGCTTTCTTACAAAATGAAAGCAATGAGATCATACAGTGGGTGATACTAGGCAGACAGCTTACACTACTCTCTTACCCTCTCAAATCTCTCTATTCTGCAGGAGTGAAGAGGGGAGTAGAGTGGAGAAAAAAAGGAAGCAATTTCTGTAGGCAATCTCTTCTTTGCCCGACTCTTTCCTGTTGCCAGCATGATTGCATTGCTCTTGATGGATAGAAAAGCCAACAGCTTACTCTCTTGAAATATCTTCCGCTTCGATCTCTCAACTCTATGATGGGAGAGAAGGATCAGGAAAAGAAGAGATTGCCTATAGAAATCACTTGATTTTTTTCTCTCCTCCCCCCCCCCACTAAGAAAAAATGCAAGTGGTTTCTGAGGCAATTTTCCTTTGCCTTAATCCCCCTGCCCCCAGCAGAGAGTGGAGAGGAAGAGATTTCAAAAGAGTACTATAAACTGTATATGCAGCACACCAGAAAATCCCAGTCCCAATCTGCCAGCACTATCACAGCTTTTGATGTGTACAATACAGAAAGCAGGCATTCAAACATTCCAAAGGGTAAGAGAATGGTTAGGTGGCAAAGAAAAGAAGAAAATGTGAAACTGAGTAGTCTTGTCTCTTTCCAGCCAGAAAATAAAGTTATGGTCATAGGCAGAGGTGGGTTCCTCCTGGTTCGCACCGATTCTATAGAACCAGTAGTAAACCGGTGGTGATGTCACGGAGCCGGTTCTGTTGGTGCCGGTCCATGGATGCCGCCATCTTTTTTTTGGAATTTTTTTTAAAAAAAAAATTTCGGAATTTTTTGCTATTTTTTGCTTCTGCGCATGCGCAGAAGCCAAGTTTTTGGCACTGCGCATGCGCCGCCATCTTGTTTTTGGCTTTTTGGGGGGAATTTTTTGCTGTTTTTGCTTCTGCACATGTGCAGAATCTGAGTTTTTGGCACTGCACGTGCATGCCCGCGCGGCGCGGCCACACAGCGCGCAATGCACGCACAGCCACATGGCGTGGGAGGAAGCGAACCAGCAGCGAGGTAAGTTAGAACCCACCCCTGGTCATAGGGTAATTTAGTAACTGCTTCACCTAGAGGCAGAGTTTCTGGTTCCAATTAGGTAGTTAAGCGAAGACTACCTATAACTACAAGCTTCTTACAAAAAATGCACACAGAGAGACATAGACACATCAAAGTAAACAAAAATCCACAATCTTTCCCCTTAGAAAAATAAATGCTGAGAAAGTATAAATCTAAATTGAACATAATTACACATATAAAAGCATGTTGCAAAAAGAATATGAAATTCATATCTAATGAAAATTATCTGGATTTGGCAGATACATTTTGCTTTCATGAAACAATAGCTGTCTAATTCACTTTGCTTTCTGAATTAGATAGCTATTTATTTGAGATACTCAAAAAATTAGGTAGTATCATTAAAAATAGAAAGTACAAAATATCTAAAAATTAATGTAAGATAAAAAGTTGGCATATATTGTTTCCCACAAATATTTTTCCTTTTCACAATTGTACTCAAATTTGGAAAAATGTAGTTAGACATATGTCCATGGAGATTCTCAGTCATCCAGGTCATGGTTGTCCCACAGGTGCTTTTTCAAGAGGCAACTGGACTTTCTGGTTTTTCTTTGAAGATGTTTCATTTCTCATCCAAGAAGCTTCTTCAGAGCTGAGGTTGAGAAGCAAAACATCTTCAAAGAAAAAACAAAAAGTCCAGTTGCCTGGGACAAACTGGACTTTGAGACTAGTTAGACATATATTTACTGTTTGAGGATTAAGAAAACATTACACCACAATGTGTGCCAATTTGAGTTATTGAAGGATATGTTAGTTATTTAAGAGTTCTCAGAAATTTCTACTGCTCCTTAATACAGTAGTGGTAAATTGGGTTTATTTAGGTAGGCCAGTCTTTTTTCTAATTTCCAATTAGTTTAATTGACCATTACTCTGTTTCTGAGCATAATTTGATGTTAAGTGCTGCTGTTAAGCTTTAAACTTTTCCTCTCAAATTAAATGTGTGTCATAAGATACCATTAGTTCATCCCCCATCTCAGTTTATTACACATCAATTCAATATTTACTAATAAGTCATAATATTCTTTTAGTGTGGTCAAGGTTAGTGTAGAATACCATGGGCAGTCAAGACTGTAAAAAAATAGATCACTGAGTATATATCAATCCAGAGTTTTCACTTCAGGCACAGGGTCAAATTATTCTTCTTTGGATAAATTAAGCCAAGACAATGAAGAAAGTTTCAGTTTTGGAAAATTGGAAAGAAAGAGAAGAGGATGACCAGTAACAAAATGGAAGGACTTACTCACAGTGGTGATGGATGCACTGTTGTAACAAGGTTTACTTATTTATAATACTGTTAAAAGTATCTCATGTTTTGTAACCTATAATTATACTTTAAGTTTCCGTGTTTATGCATAAATCCTTCTTTCATATACTTCATTTTTTAAAGGATATCATTTCCTTAAAATCATTTAGCTTAAAACATGAAACAAATATAAAAATCTGCACCAAGTTTTAAATAGGCAGAAGAATGCCCTGTTTCCAATTAAATATATATGGAAACAGCCTACCCACCTCTACTTCCACCACAATTCTGATAAATGTTGGGCAATTTATTGATTTTTTTTAAAAAAATTCCAATGATTTTAAAATTATTTAAAACCATTTAAAATATGTTAAATAATTTTAAAAATTAAAAAAAAAATCAAAAGTATTATAAGTTATTCAAATTTGACCTGAATTGTTCTTCAGTTGGCTTAGAAGATAACACACACACCAGGGGTGGGTTCTGGATCCTTTTGTTGCCGGTTCGCTCAGGGTCACGCTGTGCGCCCCCGCAGCAATCAAAAAATAGCTTCTGCGCATGCGCAGAAGCAAAATCCAAGATGGCAGCGCCCACGGAGACACCGACAGAACCGGCTTGTGACATCATCGCAAGTTACTAACGGTTCTAAAGAACTGGATAGAACCGGTAGGAACCCACCTCTGACACACACACACGAAAAAGGAGACAGATTCAACTGTTTGGCAAGCCATAAATCTCACTGAGTGAATTGAGCCTAATTATTATCTAAGTAAAAACTAGTCTTTCCTCATAAATTGTAGTGAATATACAGTATATCTTACCTACAAATGTATTTTTGACATCTTTGAAGGAAGGTTGAGACAACCTTAATAATAGTCTAATTAATAGTAACTAATTCTTCTTAATCAATCTCTACAAGTGATATATTTAAAAGTTTTAAATATAGTCTTTTAGTCTTTTATAGCTTCAGCAACTCTTAAGATAGCAAAGCTTGTTCTCAGTCAGTGATTTGCAACAAGAAAGACACAGTATAAGATTAATGAGAAAGTTTTACAGGAAAATAAACCTTTTGCTTAGAATGAACTATATTTTTACACAGGCACTGTACAACTATAAATTTATTTTAATTGCATAACATAGTTCAAGTTTAACAGACAATTTTAATAAGACTCTTATGCTTATTGGCATCAGTTAATTACTTTATGTTGGGTTGAATCAAAGAAATACTCAGTAGCAGGTGTTGTTCACAGACAGTTTGTTTTATTGCTTTATTTTTTATCACAAGTACCAAAGAGAATCCCAATTCACAAAAGTGTGACATAGGAAATGGGATTAAAACATCCAAAGCTTCATCATCCTGCTGTATCTGTGTGCCATCCAAGACATATACCAGTGTCTTCTAGTGAAAATGAATACTCTAGAATACAGATAAGGACATGAGTACATTTTTCATTTTCCTATTTTATTTTGGTTTGTAAATTTACTAAAAACAAAAACCCTGTATATTTTTCATGTATATTTTTCATTCCCTTTGACTATATTTTCCTAGTGTTTGGTATGTACCTTTGACAATTTTCTCTAATGTAAAATATTTTGCCTTGCTTTTTCTAATTTAACAGTTTTATGTGTTCAGCCTCCTATGACAGAAAGATAGAAAGATAGATAGATGGATATTTGGTCTATCTTTACCATGGCCCCTGAATATATGATAAAAATAAGTTATGAATTTCAGTATGCATGTAAGCTCAAGGCAACTTACTTATTTTAGATATAATATATTTTAATAATAAGATACTGTGGTTAAGTCTCCCCTCCCCAGAATAAAAATATTCTACAGGATATTAAAAGAAGCAGGATAGAATAGGAGGAGAAATAATCTTAACAATGGCAGAAAGCAGCCCCAGTCTTCCTGTCATAGGAAAACACCTGAAGCAGAAACTTGAAGAGGCTAGTCTTTAGGAATGGAGATTTTGTATCCATTCATAAAGACTGGGCGAATCTATTTATAAGCAAAGAACAACCAGAAACTCCAAATAAGCAATACAATAGGCAAGGAGCCAAAGATTAGCCCAAACAAAACACCTAGGATTTATATTTCCTCTCTTCCCTGTAGAGCCAGCCATGACCCCTACATGACCCCATAGGAATCTGGCAATTCCCATTAAAATATTAAAGGACATATTCTTACACAGGTACAGGCATCTCAATCACAAAGCCCCAAAGAATGTATAAAAACCCACCTACCCTGAACCCCATTTTGTCAGTCACCCCAGAAACATGCTGCTGTCCCTGAAGTTTATGGCTACCAAATAAACAGAGACCTTCTTTCCTGCAGCCTGCCTCCATTTTATTTCAGTGTCTTTCTCCTGACTTGGAACTGGACCTGCTTTTTCTTCCAACTATACTAATCTGAAAATTAAACAATATGACTAAATACATAAACAAATAGCAATAGCACTTAAACTTATATACGGCTTCACAGTGCTTTACAGCCCTCTCTAAGCGGTTTTTACAGAGTCAGCATATTGCCCCCAACAATCTCGGAAGGATGGAAGGCTGAGTCAACCTTGAGCCTGGTGAGATTCGATCTGCCAAACTGCTGGCAACCAGTGATCAGCAGAAGTAGCCTGCAGTACTGCAATCTAACCACTGCGCCACCGCAGCTCTTGATAAAATCAAGAAGAAAAGAAACTGCTACTATGATTAGTATTATATACTTTAAATCAAATTAATATATTTACTTTTTTATGGATTATATATGACAAGATCTGGACAGTGACTTGGTCATCAATAGTTTAGTAAATAAACTAGCCACAACAGCTGACATGGATAAGCAATTCCTACAATTTTTTAAATTTTATTTAAAAGGATCCCCCCTTCCATGTTTTTTTTATGTTTGCATGTTTTTTATTTTATTTTGGTGATCCACTTGAAAAATGACTCTAGACATGCAAAATGTACTGCATAGCATATGTTTTGGGGACACAAAAGTTATATGCAAGAATGTTAATAGAATTACTGATAGACTTTTTGCCTCTGAAAAGAATTGGACTTTACATTTCTATTCTTAGTTATCATCAAATTTTAACAGGATAAAATCTTAAAAAGAGATTTAGATTTTTCAATTTTAAACTACGTCACAGAAACAAGTTACAAATTTTAGATATCAAGCATTCATTTATGTAACTAGCTACATAGGAATGATATTCTCTTTCTTTTGGAGATATCAAATTCTTTATATAGGATTATTTTTATGCAACTGCTTTTGAAGAAAATCTTTTGACTCTCTCGGGAAGCTCAAGGCAAGTTTTTTTTGCAGTTGTCTTTGAATGTGGAGGTTTCAAATTTTCAGAACTACTTATTGCAGTCACTCTGTTGTGGGGCTTTACAGATTCTCTGGTATATAACAAAGCTCTGAAGAATATTATGAAAACAACTAAGTCATTAAGAACTTGTTTTATCTGTTTCATCATTCCAACATTGTATATTTTTCTGTTCAGTTCTATAGATTTAGAACAAAGTGCTTAGTTTTATCAATGTATTCTATCTGGGGTACTGGATCTATCCATCATTCATCCATCCATCCATCCATCCATCCATTTTCAATTTGATAGAAAACTATCTGGTTCTGTGAGGCAGATAGGCCTCTTCAAAAGTGATTATTGTATTTGAATAATTCTTCAGATTATCAGGAATACTCCTAATTCTTTTCAGTAAAGCAAATCATTTGGCAATGATTGTGGTATATAAACTTTTGAATTCCTTCTTCATGTGGCTTCAGTCTTGATCATAAGACGTCACAGAACTATTGTAAGGGTTTTGATATGGTTGATAATTGAAAATATAGTTGATCATACAGTGTAGTATATGAAGAAGAAAGAAATAAGCTTTGTCTTGAAATCTGTCTAGTTTAATTGCTGTTTTGTCAAATAGTGCTTTGTATTTCTCTGTTTACGTTTTTATTGTTTGTTGTAAGGAATATCCTTCTGGGTTCGGTTCCAAGTGGGGAAAAAGACACTGGAAGCATGGTGACTGCTTGGAAAGATGGTTTAAAGGAGGACAGCAGGACCACATGGTCTGAGGTCCTGGGGAAAGGGGGATCACATGCCTCGAAGATGTTGAAGAAGAGAAAAAAAAGGGCGAGATGCTGAGAGTGCCTTGGTTTTATGCCCTCTCTTGGGCCCCGCCCCAGGACCTCCTGCTCCTGTGCAAGAAATGCACTCTGATTGGCTGTCAGATTCCCATGGGGCCATGCAGGGGCAACTCTGTAGGCTGTCTTGAGTCCAGGTTTGCTTGAGCTTTGCTGGCTGATGCAATCTGCCCAGGTGCCATGTGGGAGATGGGTCGTGCCTTGGTTTTATGCCCTCTCTTGGGCCCCGCCCCAGGACCTCCTGCTCCTGTGCAAGAAATGCACTCTGATTGGCTGTCAGATTCCCATGGGGCCATGCAGGAGCAACTCTGTAGGCTGTCCTGAGTCCAAGTTTGCTTGACCCTTGCTGGCTGATGCAATCTTCCCAGGTGGTGAGTTTCTGTTTGCTAGATGGGTCTGCCTGGGGGGGGGTAGATCTTTGTTATGTAGAATAGACTGGCCCAGGCTATTAACAAAGGTGGGGTGAATGAGTGAGCTGGGCCCATTCCTTAATGGCACATTGACAAAGGTGGGGGCTACTAGGAGTGAGTCCCTTTCTGCCTAAAAACATGTTTCTCCATTTTCTAATCCAGGGAAATATAAGATTCTGCCTTTTAAAAAATATTTACTAAAATATTAAATT
>QLTV01004297.1:5757873-5772234 GCA_003457575.1 Thermophis baileyi
TGAGGGGAATCTTTACCTTTACATTAGGAATTTTATTTAATATAAGTGAAAAGGACATTTCCCCCCACTTTATTTTGACAAAGCAATAGCACTTAGCAATAAAGACAAAAAAGGATTCCATAAAAAGTTGTGGAGACAAAGGAAAGAGCAAATTACTATCCCAGCGCTTTAAAAAAAATAATCATGTGTTCAAGTAACATACTAATACTTCTCTGGGACCAACAATATGATCAATTAGCAAAGTAGTTGCTAAGTGAAACTGTGATTATTGCTTACAATCTTTCATCAGCTTTCTTTTGCTGTACAGACCTGTGAAGGTTGTAAATTCAATCCTTTTCACTATCATAATTGTGAACTGTTGGTAAACAAGGCAGTCACTAAATGAGGACTAACTATATTTCTTTGTACTTTTACAATGGCCCCACACAACAATGATATTTTAGCCTTATTTATTTAGCCTTTATTTATTGGTATTGTGTGAAATAAGATTTAATGTGCTGCTGTTGTTGGAGAAGCAGCTCTGATGGAAAACCACTCAGAGTTACCTTGTAGTGACCAATACATTTTATAAACAGTAAAATAAACAAATAATAAATAAAAGGTGGGTGACCAATACATTTTATAAACAAATAAACAAATAAATAGTCATGATTTAGTATCATTATTTGTAGAGAGAAAGGAAGAGATTATGAAGATAGGTGAGAATGATGATGGGGAAATGTATTCTAAGACCAAAATAGGCAGAAAAAATGTGGAGAGGTTCAGATAGCTAATCCACATTAAGATAAGAAGGGAAGGATTACAACACAATCTGACTTGTAAAACTCTGTTATGATAGTTGTATCACTTCGATTGCATGATGGTGTGAGCTCCCATTCTCCGTTCCAGCTCCTGCCAATCTAGCAGTTCAAAAGCATGGAAATGCAAGTAGATAAATAGGTACCACTTCGGTGGGAAGGAAACATGCATATTCTGCATATAATCATGCTTGCCACATGACTACAGAAGCGTCTTCGCACAATGATGGCTTTTCAGTGTGAATAGGAGATGAGCACCACTCCCTGGAGTTGGACATAGTATAACTGGCAGGGAAACCTTTATCCTTTTTTTTTTTAATGTGAAAAAATAGCCCTAACCTTCTTGTGGCATTGATTCCTGGTCAGGTTTACCCAGTGAGGTTTACAGTGAACTTATTTGTATAAATGCTATCTTAACCTCTACTTTGCTTAATCATGATATTTTTATTCTTTTTTATTTTAATGACTAAATGATCGAATACAGTGTATTCGTTTGAGGAGAGCTATTTGGTGCATTCAATATGAAAGCAAATGAGTAAAAGCAATGAATATTCAATGGGGAAAGAAAGTGACATTGAGAATGTTTCCAAAAGAGTTTGTTTTTTAAGTGATAAGGTTTAATATTAAGAGTGAAGGATTTTAAGCAGGATTTCACAAGTAGACTTGGTAAAAAAAGAATTACTCAAATCAACTTTATTAAATGGTGCCCTTCAGTATACAAATCCTGTAATACTGACTAGAAATTACAGTAGAACAATACATAAGGAAGGCCCAAGGATGAGGAAAACTAGGCTTGCTATTTCTGCTGGCAGTGGTCTCTATTTTATTAATTTATAAACGTTTTGATAATTTTCTAAAAAAGTTTAAAACAAGCTATCAGAAAACAAGCTTCTGTTTTTTTTTATGGATAAGCCAAAAATATTTTCTATAAAATACATCCGTGCAGATCATATTTGTTCAATAAGGATAGAAGAACAATTGAATTGTATGTGGAGAACATTTTTTCCACATGGTTATCATATACATATATATATACCAGATAGCTGTATAGGTACAGAAAAATATATGTACAGAGTATAATTTGTATATCATATTTTATATGTTCATTCAATCAGTCTAATGCATGTCAATTCAAAAATATATTCCACAGTATTCAGCATCCCTTTCTTTCAGGTAAAGTGAATTGCCAACCTATGCACTCCTATGGCCGTGATATTATTAAAAAAAATACCCCAAATATTAAAGATTTTGTTCCGATTTACATTGTTTTCTATTGCTAAAACACTTGAAATATTTTGAATTTTATATAATCAAAATATGGAACTCTGAAGTCATTTCTAGCTTTGTTCCATCAGATATATTCACCCCAAAACGTTTGAAGTTGGGCTGATTTGCTTAGGAGTTATCCATATATCCACATCCATATGCACACACACCTCATCCCTTAACAGGATTTGAAATATTTTGGAGGCAGGTCCCCTTTTCTTGATTATGGATTTCACTGTACTGACATTTGGATATATTGTATGTAGGAACAGGTTGAAGAAATGGGGGTGAGAAGCAAGAGACTGGTAACTTTTCTGCACATTCTACATATAAAAACATCATTTCAAGAATAAATGTTGCTGGATATATTATAGCACCGTCAATCAATCTATTCACTATTTTGCATGAATTACTATACTTAGGTATCTCAGTCTTTCAGCCGGCTACATAAAAATATCAGCCTTTGAAAAAGAGTGTGCTTCATACAAATACTAAAAGCCAATTCAAACTGACATAATCCAGCACACTGGAAAACGCAAAGTGTAAAACACAGAATTTAAAAAAGAACTCTTATTTTCTGTGTTCGAAGTGTAACTAATTCCATACCTAATTATGCAATACTTCCAAATAAAGTAACTGGTATCTTACATTATATGAAGAATGACGCTAGAATCCTAAAAAGTAGTAGAACTATATAAAGGCTGAGTAACTGCAATCCATTGGAACTGATCAGTTAATAAATTCCAATAAACAGAAAAATAAATAATGATTAATCCTTATTGTCTATAATTACTGTGCTTTATACATTTCTATTACTTTTCAATAAGGGAGAATATACAGTATATTTGTTAAAGTATAAAAAGAGTAAGTATTTATATAGCCAAACTACATTCCAGAATTTATACACAACAGTTATACATCAGGAAATCGATTAACATTTCATAAAGCTGGAAATCAGGCTTTACCTTATGATCCGTGTTTTAGGGTTTCAACCAGGGGTGGGTTCCTCCCGGTTCGGACTGGTTCTCCCGAACTGGTAGCAGCCCGCTGGTGACGTCATGATGACGTCACCGAACCGGATCGGTTGGTGCCGGTCCGTGGGGGCCACCATCTTTTTTTTATTTTATTTTTTGAATTTTTTTTCCTTCTGAGCATGCGCAGAAGCTGACTTCCAGCACTGTGCATGCGGTCACCATCTTTTTTTGGCTTTTTTAAAAAAAAATTGGATTTTTTGTTACTGCACATGCGTGCATGCGCAAAACACATGTGTGCCCACGAGGGAATGAACCGGCAGCGAGGTAAGTTGGAACCCACCCCTGGTTTCAACCTGAGAATTAAAATTCCAACAAGCAATCTGCGTACAATGATCATATTCAAGAGGCACCTGACTTTAAGGCAATTCATTCCAGTGTTCCTCTCTGAAGGGGGTCTTAAATATCCAAGGTTTCTTTACCAACCTGAGAGGACTTGAAACTTAACAGCCCTGATTTATGATGTCAGACTCTACAAAACGTTTGTTCCCATCAGGTGATTTCCCTTGCAACCCCACCCCCCCCATTTAACTTGCTGTCTTTTTGCTCTCCACATGCCATTATCAATAGTCCAAAGGCTGGCAACTTTTTCATTTGAACCAGATGACATTTTTTCATTCCAGGCTGTGGAACTGAATGGCCTGTATCTGTCCTTTCTCAACTAATATTGGAATTTATTCCCTGGTTTCTGAATTGAGAGGTTCATTAGCTTTCTTATCTTCTGAGAAATACAATGTGTCAATTTAAAACCTGACAATATTGAACTATATCAGTAACAAAGATATAGAAATTGATACAGACCTGGCAGTCTCTTGAGTGAAACGTCTCCTAATAGTCCTATTGGGCTTCTTTGACAGTGTCTGTGGCATTGACAGCCATTCAGGCTGATGCCCCAATATACCATTATTCCAGAAACTGTGTAAAATTAAAAGGGCACTAATGGACCCAGTTTCATGACACAGAGGACCTGCACCAGGTGGCAGCACTATAAGAATCTGCTGACTTAGTGGGATCTAATAAATAATTTAGGATGCCAGATGGCGTCATGAAGTTTGAATAAAGAATGAAAAATCTGATTTAGAAAAACTGCGGAGAAAAAAAATACAAAATTGTTATAGTGTGAATGATACTATCATGAAAACAAGTCTTCTGTCACCGTTATAATAGAATCTAGAAAATACCCACACTTGCCAAGGTTGTTCTGTGTAAAATATGTAGTAAATGCCAAATATTATATGACATTTATCAAATAGCTAAAGATCCATATTAACTGACCTTTTATCTATGACTAACTTACAACAAAAAGTTAGCCATGAACTTGTTTCCAGAAAACAAGAATCTATGTGCCTATTTAAAGATATAGAGATTTGCAAAATAAGCTTATGGGCCTGGAGTTTTGTATTGCCTAATTCAATTGGGCATGCTGAAGTCTTCCAGCCAAGTTTACAATGGCTCTTTGTATATAGTTTTGTATGTAGTTTTAAAGCAAACACTTAAACATAAATTTCATTAAAATGTTTCCCGCTTCTTCAAGTGAAGATAAGTTCAAATGCAAAGCTTTTCTACTTAGTATTATTCTTGATACATGTTCAAATTGCCTTGAATTGTAACACAATGCAAATGTTATAGAAACAGAACATAAATATGGATCTGTTTATCAGCTCCCTAGTTCATAATCAGGAAAGATGGAAGGCTGAGTCAACCTTGGGCCCCATCAGGATTAAACTCCAGGCTGTGGGTAGAGTTAGCCTGCAATACTGCGTTCTAACCAGTGGTGGGTTTCTACCAGTTCAGCCCGGTTCTGGCGAACCGGTAGCAGCGGCAGCAGGAGGCTCCGCCCACCCACCTGGACATCATCACGGACGTTCTGCGCATGCGCAGAAGGTTCTGCGCATGCGCAGAAGCATCATGCATGTGCGCGCTCCCGTTCCCGAACTGGTAGCAAAGGTAAGTGAAACCCACCACTGGTTCTAACCACTTTGCCACCATGGTTACCTATGAAATTTTTATTAAAACATATTTCTTTAGAAGCAAGATGGTTGGGAAAATGGGATTAAAATGGAATAAGAACATTTTAAAAATTATTAAAGATGAGGGAGGGGCACAGTACTGCCTTAACAGAGACAGAGGAGTATAGTTCTTTTGAGGACTTTACTTGAATTGAAATCTGAATTGACATAGCTGATCTTTATATATAAATTACTTTCCTTTGCAATTTCCTCATAGTCAAATCAATTTTATTGAAGGAGGCCACTGTGGATTTTTTTTAAATAAAAGTTTTAGAGCATTGTTCAGAGTTGTAAATGATAGAGCAAGGAATCCAGGTTCTACATTTTCAAAAAAGTTCATGGAAGCGTAGAATTTTAAAAGAAAACAACCAGTCCTTGATTCAGCTGAGATTGCTTCAGTTCAGTGTACAATTAGTTTCAGTAACTTTTGTTTCTATGTGATTTAGCTTAGACAGAAGGAAAAATACAAGATTACATATACCTCTTTAAATTTAGGAGATGTGTTGTATATTGTTTAGTACTTCTGCTTTTGTTGCAGTTGCTAAATAATTACTACTATAACCTCCCAGGTTCAGTTTATGAATTTTGGCAAGATTATGGTAACATATAGTACAGTGATGGCGAACATTTTCAGCACTTAGTGCCGATAAGGGAGCGTGCGCGTGCATGTGCAGCACCGAGTGCCGAAAAGGGACTGGCGCGCTCATCTGGGATGCGACCAGGAAGAGGAGTTGCCCAGAGGGCATGCGCGCACCAAAAAATGTACTTCCGGTTTCCAGCACATGCATGCGTGCCAGCCGGCAAGTTTTCCGGTTACTGCCGCGCATGCGCACGCACCAATCAGCTGGCCGGCATGCATGCTCACACCGGAAAATGGAAGGCCAGCACTTCCAGTTTCCGGCACTGCCGCACACACAAAGGTCAGCTGCTTGGCGCGTGCGCATGCGTGCCAGAAACCCGGAAGAGGAACAGGCGACACCACGCGTGCCAAGTGACATGGCTCCGCGTGCCACTTCGGGCATGCGTGCCATAGGTTCGCTATCACGGATATAGTCTCTTTTATTGGACCAGCATGTGACATGAGCTTGAAACAGTCATCCATTTGTACTCTGTTAATTAGCTTTTGCCGAAATACTCTAAGTGCTATGATTACCATCTCTGAAATGATACTTGTCTTTGTTCCTCCTGCACCCATTTCACTTCAACATGGTCCTTGGGAGTCATCTATTAATTATTTGATTATAAAGGCATTTCAAAAATAAATACACTTCCACAGCTAAGTAGTTAAAGTTTAATTTAAAAGCACCAGACCATGGCATAATTTCAGTTTAAAATGAGCCTCCAAACTGAGGCTAATTAAACTAGCTTCTGGGTCACGAGGTACATACTTTGGCTCTTAGAGACTGCTATAGTTATAAATAGTCCAAGACAGTTTGCCTTTGAGCTATTTCATTTTAAAGAGACAGTGTCTGCTGATCAGATAAAATGCATATCTTTATGCAGCTTTTCCCAACTTGCTGCACATCAGACATGTTTGAATTCTAAGACCCCAAAATTCTTGTAATCTTGAAAATTACAGGATTTGTAATCTGGCATATTTAGTAGGCACTTTTTTTGTTGTGTGCTTTGGTTAGTATATTAAAGAGAGTTTTATATCTGAGATTTAAATAGGTTGTACATTGGATTGACTCAGAGGATTGGGTTTGCGTGGCATGGATGTGGTGGTAGTTTGTCTTCTCCCTTCAGGATATGTTCTAAAAGTGATGATTGAGGAGAAATATATCACTTAATAATAGCAGTTAGACTTATATAGTGCCCCAAAGTGCTTTATAGCACTTTCCGGGCAGTCATCGGTCCTTCCTATGTGGGGTACCAAGGGTTCGGTATTTTCTCCTCTCTTCTTTAACATGTACATGAGACCACTGGGCGAACTCATCTGTCAACATGGGCTGAGGTATCATCAGTACACTGATGATGCCCAATTATATCTCTCTGCTTCTAGTGAATTAAGGATACCATGAATGTCTTATCCTGGTATCTGAAGCTGTGAGCTTCAGCTGAACCATAGCAAGATAGACTGGCTGTCTGGAACAAAAGACCAGCTCCACATGTGAAAGTCCAAAATTGATTCATTGTTACACAGCCTATGCATGGGAATCTTCGGAATTGGTTAGTATCTACGTGGTGTTAAATAAGGGTCCATGGAATTCAAATGGGGTTGAACTTACTTCACTTGTGGCGGTTTCTAAGCTGATCCCTCTTTAACTCTGCCCTCAAGTTCTGCCACTCCTTTTCCTACACTGGCTCTGCATTTGGGGGCCCACTGTTTCAAGGACTGTGCCATCTTTGTTGCTGGATGGAACTGTTAAGTGATGAGTAGGTGACAGTCATGGCTAGGAGGATCTTTACTCAGCTTCATTTTGTGTGCCAGTTGTGCCTACTCCTAGATCAGCAGACCCTAATGCCCTAGTCATTTCCACTAATGCCACTCATGCCCTAGTCATTTCCAGATTGGACCAGTACAATGCACTTTACATGAGACTACCCTGAAGAATATCTGAAAGCTTCAGATATGGCAAATATCTGTACTCCTAGAACAGTATATATTATACCTCTGCTATATGAGTTGCATTGGTTGCTGGTTTACATCTGGGTCCAATTCAAGATGCTGGTTTAATTTTATGGCATTGGTTTGTGCTATCTAAGGCACCACTTCTCCCTGGTTACCACAATTTGCCTCATCAGATCTGGCAGATCTGCTACTGGTATCATCAGGTAAATCCCAGGAGACATGCCTCTTTGCTATGGCATTTATCGTCTGCATCATTCTATCCCCCCAAATTAGATTAGCTCTATCCCTGGAGTCCCTCAAGCCCTGTTTGTTATCAGGCCTGGACTCCCAAGAAACCAGAGACATGTTTAGATGGCTTCATTGCCAAGATGGCAATTTTTATTTTATCTTTGCCTAGGATTTGTATATTTGTTTTTATAATATTTATCTTTTAATGTGGATTTTTATATTTTTCTGTTGTTTTATTGTATTGTTGTTCAGTGCCCAATGTCACTTTTTTGTAAGTAGGGTAGCTATACAAATTTGATTAATAAATAAAATATATTGTGAATATGTGTATATTGTAAGTCAGTTCATACTGCTGTATATTAATTAGTCCTTTCATTGCATCTCTGTTTTATATTAAAGGTCCCTTGAGTGCAGGGACTCACTTAAAAAGTGTAATTTAAGACAGAGCTCACAAATTATCAGATATCTCTCTCTTCAGAGGGGCTTGCTGAATTGTAGTTATAAGTTTTAAGTGCCTGCCCAAATATTTTGTTAGGCATCATTTAATAATTAGATGTACTGTATATCTGAGACATCCAGTTTGGGTGTGAAGATAGCTATAGTTGTAATTAACTATGAAACTTTTGTCTTGGGTTGCTAAGAGGGAAGAATTGAAAGAAACAGATAAACATTGCTCCATTACTCTATCAACTTAGCTGAAGGCCACAGCTGTTGTTTTCACATTAGGACTTTTATGCTCTCATTTGGAAACTACAAACAGACAGAAGGTTGTGAAGTTCTGCTGATTAAATTGTGCTGCTTTACTAGCCAGAAATAATACATATCAAAAAGTGTAATTTAAGACAGAGCTCACAAAGTATCAGATTTATCGCTCTGTAGAGGGTTTGCTCAATTGTTTTAAGAGCCTAACCAAAGATCTAGAAAAAGCATTTAACCACTGGTTCTTGGTGGGGTTGGGCTATGCATTTAACTGAAGACGTTGATGTATACATTAAAGAGGGGGGACCAATTAAGGATTGATTTTCTACTCCAGAAGTTAAACTTCAAAGAACGTTTGCAGAAGATCATTGCCATGAAATAAAAGGGGACAGAAAATTATATGCTGAATAAATGACTCTTAAGCCCCTATTACTGGTCCTATATTTCAAATAAAAATACTTCTAATGTTGCAGCTAAAATCGCTTTTGCTGAGAAATAGTTAAATCTGGTGAACAGAAACTGCATACAAACGGAAATCTCCAAATAATAGTAGTATCAATAGCACAAACATCATTGTCATACATAAAAGTGAACATTAAATATAATTAATGTGAAATATGAAATATTTCAAGGGTCCCTTTAAACATATGATCTTGGTCTCACCATCAGCATGACCTAAGGAAATCACAGGAATTTTTTTTTTTTTATGTACAAGATTATAGAAATTTTGAGTGAACATCATTAGGCTTTTAATAATTACACTATAAACTGGTCAGCTGAACTATTACAAGTGAAAAACATTTCTATCATTCTGTCTAATTGTTTCCTGACTTCAGTTACTAAGTTGGTGTCCAATGAGATTGAACTAATGAAAACAAAGGGATCACAAACTGTCCTATACCAGCTATATATCCTAATTCTGCATATTACTAAGAAAAGAAACTTGTCCACTAAGAAACAAGAAAAGAGGGCAAAGATGGAAAATCAAATACAGAAAAGCAAGAAGAGGAAAGCATCTGTAACCTTCATTGTACTACCAAAGTGAATTATAACAACATTTTAAAGCTTCTGAGCATAAACAATAAGATATGTGCAACAGTCAAAATGTTGCCTAAGATGACCAAAGCAATCAGTAACCAACAAAGGAAGCAGGAATAATAAGGCCAGCAGCACCATGTCCAATCATTGTAGGACATACTGTATCTAAATACAATTACTTGTAAATCATAGTTTGAGTTTTCTTGAAAAGTATCAGGGAAAGTGCTTTACACATAATCTGGTAATGACAACTTGTGGAAGGTAAACCTGTGTTATCTAACTTCCCAAACCCCAGAAGTTAACTCTTACAGATAGATCAAAATAATATTTTGTGCAGCTGCTTCAAATTTTACTTCAGATCGACTTTCAAAGAAACTATTTTGAAAAGTGGAATATTTGCATTATAATGGGGCTACACCAAAAACTTTGATAACTTTTGATTCTAATGATAAGCATAAATGGTCTATCAAATTAACATTTAAGCAAGACAGCTTGGGAGTTATTTCAATAATATTTCTGTAATTTCATAGGTAAAATTTGCCCAATTTAATCACTGACAGGAGTTTTATATCTGAAAAAAAGGCTAATAAATACTTTCATTGAAACACATGTTAGGAAGCAGAATACCTTAGCTAAATTATTTTGGCTAAGAGAAGAATTAGTAAGTTAATAAATAATAATTACCAATCGCAATCCAGGCTTCTTCTAACCCAACATTTCTTGAATTGGCATTTAATCAACAGAAACTTTTCTCTGCCTGTCCTGCAGGCTATCAAGACAAAACAACAACTGGATGTCTACCACAGTCCAGTTATATACAGGCTCAGGCTGAAAGGTCTTCTGGGAGAAAAATCATTTCAGATTTTGCATGGATCAAGATCAGTAATCCTATAATCAAGCAACAAATCCATGACAAAGGAAGAAATCATGATGGGTTCCAGAGTTCTAAGCATTGCACAGCAAGCTAAGCACAACAGGACTGAGGCTTGAAAAGGTGACCTCAGCATTTTGTCCCACTGAGTGAAACCAATAAATCAGCCATGCTGAACCTCCATTCACTCAGTGCACAACTGAGCTATGTAATACACAGGGGTGGGTTCTAACTTACCACACTGCCGGTTTGCTTCCTCCTGTGCCTCGTGGGCGCGCGCGCGCATGCGCAGTGCTGAAAATTCCGAAAAAAATCCCCCCCCCAAAAAAGCCAAAAACAAGATGGCGACGCACGCGCAGTGCCGGAAACTCTGCTTCTGCGCATGCGCAGAAGAATACAAAACCCGAAAAAAAATTAAAAAAAATTTAAAAAAAATCATTTAAAAAAAAAAAAAGATGGCGGCGCCCACAGACCGGCACTGACCGAACCGGATCCGTGACATCACTGTGACATCACCAGCGGGTGGCTACTGGTTCGGGCGAACCGGTCCAAACCAGGAGGAACCCACCTCTGGTAATACATCAGAATCTGATCTCCTACTGGCCTCCTTGGCACAACTCTCAGACCTGCAGAGTTCAGCCCTCTGCTGTTGGATGTTTATCAAATGTCTCTGCTTAGGACTGGCTGGATGAGAAGCCTGAGAAGCTGTTAATGATGCAGGCAAGGAATCCTGAGGGTTTAATGGATCTGTCTCAGCTGGAGTAATTCAGGGGTGAAATGCTCCCGGTTCGCTCGTACCTGTCGGTCGCTGTAAGTAATTATTAGCTTTAACACTGCTGAATCATTGTTGTCATCAGATGCCTCTGGCTCCACATCCTCACAATTCTCATCTGATGATATATCTAGCAGATCTCTCCACTTGGAAGGAGCAGGTAATTGTCAAAAGTAAACTTAGCAATATTGGGCAATATAACCAAAAGGACAACAATCATCTTCAAGAAAAAGATGATGCAGTTGCCACAGCCACAGTTGGGAAGCAGATTCAAATCATGGTGGAGATAAATCTTTATTATGAAAATAGCTAGTATGGCTTTAACCCCTTAAGGGTAGCATAATGTATGTTTCTTGATATTCAGTCAGACCAAGTGTTCTCACAATCAGCTCTTGAGATCTAATCACAGTGTAATTTTGGGATTAGGAGATCTAAGACCTCATCCCAGTTCATTAAACAAAGCAATGTGGTCAGACTAAACAACTTGGCTGAATATGCCCTGATCAAATCCAATATAAGCATGAAATTATTGTGGGAACAAGAAGAGACAAATCCACCATGCATCTGATATCACTAGTTCAATTAGTAAATACCATGATTATATCTGGTTTTATCAAGAATAGGAAGCCCTTTGGAAATAAATGACAATTATGCCTTGTAGTTTCAGGTGGCGTGATAGTTATTTATTTCAATTTATGTCAAGACTGGCTTGGAATACTAGAGTGGAATGCTTCAATTATTGATAAAGATGTTCAACATTCTTAAAATTGTATGTTATAGTGTGTTGTGAAATATTTGAATTCTAGAAAGTCAGGCTGACATAATTAATTTGGCAGGATTTGGGTCATGTTTTGTTCCAGCAGGAAAATTCTCAGGGGTGAAATTCAGCAGGTTCTGACAGGTTCTGGAGAACCGGTAGTGGAAATTTTGAGTAGTTCAGAGAACCGGCAAATACCGCCTCTGGCTGGCCCCAAAGTGGGATGGGAATGGAGATTTTGCAATATCCTTCCCCCAGGAGTAGGGAGGGAATGGGGATTTTGCAGTATCCTTCCCCTGGAGTGGGGTGGGAATGGAGATTTTGCAGTATCCTTCCCCTGCCATGCCCACCAAGCCACGCCCACAGAACCGGTAGGGAAAAATTTTGAATTTCACCCCTGGAAATTCTCCTGTCTTTTAGAGGTTTAGTTATTATCATAAACAGGAAGTACAATGTGGAGGTAGATCAGATGAATCTTGATTGTGTTCCTCTACATTGATAGTGATATTCAGGATAAAGTATAAGCCCATCATAATTGTTTATTTACCGTAACATAACATTTACCGTTATGTTTTTCTGCCACTAGTAATAACAATCCTTAAATCCAGGCTCAGTGTGCAATTTAAATAGAGTATATTACTAGTAACTCAGAATACCTGGGTTCTGATACAAATTCAACATTGGAAGGTAAATTTCCATCTGATATCACATTAGTAGGAGATTTCAATGCAATGATGATAAAACAGCAAAATACTTGAATGTTGGTGAACTTTAAATAGAAGTTTTTGAAATATTGAGCTCATTTCAAGAGATTGTAGTGATCGCCAAATTATCTCCTCTCTATAATATTGAATTTAAAGTTAACAGGAGTTGAACATATAATTGTTTAACTGAATTAAAACTTTTGAGCCAAAAAAAAAAGGAGAATTAAATGATCTGTAGGTTTAGAGAGATAATTGCTGCAATTCTACAATCAAACATCCTTCTAAATTTTCCCGACAAATTGCATACTACTGACTCATGTTCTCCAAATGATCTGAGTTTACTATTAATATATAGTGGAATATTTAAAACAGGATTTAATACAAGACAATTGTAAATCAAGACCTTTTCAATGATATAATAATTGATTTGATGCAGAAAGTAAAACAGCATACCATATGGTTAGGAGTCAGGCAAGGAGATGAAGCGAAGTAACTCCCTGAGGATGATTTCAGAATTTATTATGAAGAAAAGGAAACAAACTCCCAAAGAGAAAGAAAATAGTGTATCAAAGGGGAGTCTTCAATTTACTTTGATTGCCCTAAATTCTAAAGATGCATCAATGAATTTATTTAATGAAAGTAACCACAAAACGCATCAACAGAGAGTTGGGGAACATGTCATAAAGCAAATCTCCTTTTGCTCCTATCTTGGCATTCTTTTTATGGCTTCAGATAGTTATATTACCACTATTGGGCCCCACAAATAAAAAAATTGACTTATCTCTAACCGAATAATAAAGTTTTGGCATGCAAGTGGGCTAATAACCCCACCCCCACCCCCACTCATAATTATAGTGAGAAAAAGTTAGTCCTGCACTTTCTGCTTATAATAGAGGAATTTCAACCCCTTCTCCTCCCGATATGGACTTTTTCCAGAATAAGTTTCTTATAACTATCTGTGGTATACCTAAAAATATGCCTGCTTCCTTTTTGCCTACAGAAACTGAACAAAGACAAATAATTGTCAGGGATTTTGTTAGTTTAGATCCTGTCATCTGATTCTCAATTTGCCAATCTGTGCATTTTGGAACAAGTTTCAAGTTTCAAGTTTATTTATATTTCTATGCCGCCCAACTCCCGGAGGACTCTGGGCGGCTTACAACAATAAAAAACATTATTAAAATATAAAAAACTATTAAAAAGAAACATATTAAAAACATTCAAAGAACAACTAAAAACTCATACACACCGTTACGTGGCCGGATCTCGCCAAATTGCAGAGGTGAGATCAACGGCCCCAAGCCTGCCGGAACAGCCAGGTCTTCACCGCGTTCCGGAAGGCCAGCAGGGTGGGGGTGGTCCGGATCTCAGGGGGTAGCTGGTTCCAGAGGGCTGGGGCAACCACAGAGAAGGCCCTCCCCCGCGGGCCCGCCAGCCGAGACTGTTTAGCTGACGGGACCTGGAGGAGCCCAACCCTGTGGGATCTTACCGGTCGCTGGGAGCTATGTGGTAGAAGGCAGTCTCGAAGATAACCTGGCCCTGAGCCATGTAGGGCTTTAAAGGTAATGACCAACACCTTGAATTGAGCCCGGAGACCAATAGGGAGCCAGTGCAGCT
>QLTV01004297.1:5773356-5789387 GCA_003457575.1 Thermophis baileyi
TTCTTGAGGAGGGGCCTTACAACCGCTTCCTTTAATGGTTGCGGGAAGGATCCCTCCCTTAAGGACGCGTTGACTAAAGCCTGGAGCCAGCCTCGTGTCACCTCCTTGCTGGCCGAAACCAGCCAGGAGGGGCACGGGTCCAACAAACAAGTGGAGGAACTCATCACTCCTACAGCCTCGTCCACTTCCTCAGGAGTCACAGGCTCAAATTCATCCCATACAATAGGACTAAGACCTGTCCCTGTCATAATAATCTGAATCTGCTATTTCACCCTGCATTTTCTTTTTTTAAAATAATTATTATTGATAATTTTTACTTGAATAAAAGAAAAATAAATATATAAAAGAAGGAAGAGGAAAAACCACAGAAAACAATACAGTTAAAAGAAAAGGGGAAAATAAAATCAATGAAGTGAGTTCTGACCATTACAGCAGTTACACTTAAAGTTATTACGGTATCCCCTATCTTCTTAAACATAACCATAATCCCTTCACCCACATACTGAACACTTTTTCAATCATCCATCTTTAAAAAAATCATTATTTTAGGTCTTTATATTTTCAGCAAAAAGTCCAGAATAGGTTCAATATTCTGCAAAAATATTTGTTATTTTATCTTCTATTGTGAGTAATCTGTTTCCAGATTATTTTATTATTAAAATTATAATCTTGCTGGCTAATGAAATAGTGTATTCTTCTATAAATGTATTGTGTCATAAACAAACATTTTCTTTTACAGTGGTCCAACAATTTCCTTTCTATAACTTTCACTCCCTTTAGTAATAAGCATTTTTCTTTATCTCAAATTTGTAATCCATAAAAGGATAGTAAAAAACAAAAGAGGAACTGTTTTCTCCATGTCCATAATATTTCAGTCCCTTTCAGAACTCCATACAGTCATACCTTAGTAATTGACTGTTTTGAAACTTGTCAAATTTGGTACTTGATGCATTTTGAAGCAAAATTTTTGTTCCAGTACTCATACTTTGTTTAGTATTCCATGTGCAAGCTAGAACTTGTCAGTGTAGGTTGCCTCGTGACTTGCTACCCTTTCCAGCTGAAACAAAGAATGATGTGTTAATCACATGGTTTGTTTGTTAATCATCATTTTTAGTACTCATTGTGCCTCCCGGAACCAGTTTATGACAAGTAGTGAGGTACCACTATCAGAGGTGGGTTCCTCCCGGTTTGGACCGGTTCTCCCGAACCGGTAGCGACCCACTGGTGATGTCACAATGACATCACCGATCCGGTTCGGTCGGTGCTGGTCCGTGGGCCCCGCCATCTTTTTTTTAAATTTTTTTTTAATTTGTTTTTTGAATTTTTTTTTTCTTCTGCGCATGCGCAGAAGCCGAGTTTCCGGCACTGCGCATGCATCACCATCTTGTTTTTGGCGGGGTTTTTTGTTTTTTTAATTATTATTTTTTTACTGCGCATGCGCGCGTGGCCACGAGGCGCACGCGCGACCACGAGCCGCGGCCACGAGGCGCGGCCACGAGGTGCGGGAGGAAGCAAACCGGCAGTGAGGTAAGTTAGAACCCACCCCTGACCACTATATATGTATAATCATGTGGTTGTCTCAGAACTTCTTTTCCACTTGGCTCTTTATTTAATATAGTCAACAAATCAGCTTCTTTAACAACTTTAAACATTCTTCTAAACATTATCTGCTTATTTAATTCACAGAATACTTTAATTGTGGAACTATTCCAAATGTAACTGTCCCTTTAGTCTGTGTTTTAACTTTCTTATTCCAAAATGCCAGTTACCTTTTTGTATTTAATTCTTTTAAAATCTTTATAACTGGTTCTTTCCATTTTATTTAATCTTTTCTGGATCAAAAGGCTTTAGATGCTCCACTGCTCTGAAGATCTCTTTACAGTTTATTTTTTCTACATTATATGTGTTTTGGAAAGCAGATTGGGCAGGCCCAGTGTCCTTAAATAGGTTTTGCATGTCTTCTTCCGTGGCTCTTAGCAGGCTTCCCACAGACCCAACAGTCTTTCTTGCGAAGATCTATCCTTTCAGCACAAGTGGATAAACTCATGGTGTCTCCTTGTCCAGAGAAGCTCCATTAGCTTGGGTACAGAACCTGGCTGTTAGTCTTTGTTAATATATTCATGAACTGGGATAGCCATGTTAACAAGGTCAGCCAATGAATAGGCATAGCAACTAAGTCAGCCAATGGGAGCTTAAACACTTCTGAGTCTGTGCAGAGAATCGAAATTGAAACTTACAGTAAGCTTGAGGCTGGGTGTGGCTCAGCCAACTCTGTGTTTGTCCACTCTGAACTCTGAACTGAAAGCTTGTCTGCTGCTGAAATGAAACTGCTTGTAACTGTTGCTACATTGAAGAAATAATCTACTTGTGGTATTGCATATATATTACTATGTTTATAAAGAAGTTAATGAATCCAGCTGAACCAGTTATCTCTGTGTGCTTCTGGTTTTGATTTATGCAACAAACTCTAATAGTCTGCCTCTGCATTATCCCTGTTGTTTTGTGAAAAAGTGCTAGTCTCCCATGTTTCCACACAGAAGTTCACCCTGCATTTTCTGATTTTTATGAGCAAATCTTTTCACCAGATTTTTTTTTCATAATTTGAACAACTGAGACCCCAATTTTTAGGAAGAGGGTTTACACATTTCTACATTTCTAAAATCACAAAATAACATTGGCCCTTGATATGTGTATATTGCAAAACTATACTTGAATGTACTACTTAAAATATTCAAAAAATGACTCATTAGATTTCATTTTCAATAAGTTATCAACTATTAGGAATAGCTATTTATTTAAAATATTATCATAATTTCAAAAACCTTCCATATTATTCACTGCTCTATTATTCTTGCTGCTCATGGAAAATGTATGAAGGGGAAATATGTAATTCATATAAGCTAGGTCACTGAATATCAAACTACTGTAGATGAAGAGTGTGAAAACTTTTCCTCCAGTGGCAACTAAACAATTTTTTTAATAATAGATTTTGGTTCATTGGTATATACTTTAATTAATAAATAAATAATATACTTTAAACTTTTTATCAAGTTTTAGTAATTAACTTCAATTTATTTATTTATTTATTTATTAAATTTATTTGCTACCCATCTCCTTTCAAATGACCCTGAGTGACTTACAGCATAATAAATATTAAAAACATTAATATAATTAAATATAAAATTACAGAACATACAAAATAAAATCATTAACACTAGATGGAAAAGGAGAGAGCCAGATATATTGGGGGGATGGGGGGAGGTTGAATTATCTTTTAATTATCCAAATCTCCAATGAGAAACTCTCCATTGGGAATCCAAGCCATCTGGCAGAACGAGGATTTAAGGCTCTTATGAAAAATCAGGAGGGTGGCAGCAATCTCACTTCTGGAAGTAAGATGTTCCAAAGGGCAGAAGCCATGGCAGAGAGGACTCTTCTGGATGCCATCTGCCAAAATCCCTTGACTGACAGGATGCACAGTATCCTCTCTCTGCTAGTGTGGGTGGGGCAGGCCAGTCCCACCAGGATGAGAGGGTTCCTCAAGTAGCCTGGACCTATGCCATGAAGGGTTTTATAGGTGATTACCAACACCTTCAATTGCACCCGGAAGCAAACCAGCAATCAGTGCAGTTCACAGAGAAGTGATGTAGCATGGGCCACTCTAGGGGCCCTAAGAACTGCCAGGACCTCTGCACTCTGCACCAGCTATGGCTTCCAAATGCTCTTGAAGAGTGTAGAGCACATTGTCGTAGTTCAAACATGAGATGACTAGGACTTGAGTGACTGAGTGCAGGCACTCAGGATCCAGGAAAGGCCGCACATGGTGCAAAAAACAGAGTTATGCAAAGGCCACTGAAGCTGCAACTGCCACCTGCTCTTTGAGTAGGAGTCGCAAGTCCAGGAGAACTCCCAAGTTGTGGGCTGGGTCTGTCTGGGGTAGTGCCACTGCATCCAGAACAGTAGTGGGTTGTAAATCCTGTCACTACAGGTTTGTCGTGCGCGCGCGCATGCTCCTGCGCGCGTGTGACGCTCCTGCGCACGCGTGACGCTCCTGCACATGCGCAGAAGCGTCCTGGGTGGGTGGGTGGAGTGTCCCAGTAGCCGCTGCTACCGGTTCGCCAAACTGGGCCGAACCAGGAGCAATCCACCGCTGATCCAGAACTAAAGATGTTAAAAACTCAGATATTGAAGCTCCATGCACCAAAACTCACTCGGTTTTGCCAGGCTTCAGCCGAAGCCTGTTTTTCCTCATCCAGGCCCCCACAGCCTCCAGGCACTTTTAGAGGGCAGCCACAGTATCACTTGGATCACCAGGGAGGAAATAGAACGCTGATGATATCTCAATCCATGGTGGTGAAGAATTTCACTCAGCAGCTTCATGTAGACATTGCAAGTTTTTAAGAAGATGTTGGATAACCATTTAACTGAAGTGGTGTAGGGTTTCCTGCTTAAGCAGGGGGTTGGACTAGAAGACCCCAAGGTCCCTTCCAACTCTGCTATTCTATTCTATTCTATTCTATTCTATTCTATTCTATTCTATTCTATTCTATTCTATAGACATAAAAGAGGAATGGAGAAAGTACTGAGTCTTGCAGCACTCCACAAAGTGGTGGTGGGCTGGACCTCTCAACTCCCTCAACACCGATTGGGATCAGCCCCGGAGAAAGGAGCTGTTCCAGTGCAAAACTGAACACTGCATTTCCATAAATTTGCATATTTGTGTAAATGAATATATAACTATGATTTAACTATGCTATTTAAGTTTTATTTTGTTGTATTTAATTGTGATTGACTGCTATCCTACCTTGACTTTTTATGACTTGCTGTGAGTTAAGATTGAAATATTAAACATATTTTATCCTGTATTTCAGTCAAGCACTTTTTCTTTTTGTATTTTTCCATCCCAGCAATCCTAGGAAGATGGAAAACATGATGGAAAAACCCAGCAACACTATTGTGTGATCACTAGGAGACTCAATATATTTATTAATTGGAAAGCATGTCTAGTAATACCACAAATGCTAAAATCTTGCATGAATTATTATCATAGCCAAAAGTAATATGATGGTAAAAACATTTCGGGCATATGCCAACCATTTTTGGTACTAACAATTAATGAAAAACAGTTTTGTTAATATGATAGCCTGCCTTTTAGAAACTACTTAATTTTATGGCACCAATATTTTTATTGTGTACTCATTGCACACACGCGCGCGCGCGCACGCACACACACACACACACACACACGAAATAAACTGATGTTAGGCTTCATAGATTCAGGCAGATTAAAAGGGATATAATTAGATTATAAATGCTTTGTCCAAATTAGAGAAGACAAAAAACACTGCAGTGAGTGATCTTTTTCATAGCAGAAATTATTATTCTATGAAATTTTATCTGTTAAGTCACATTAAGACTTTGGTCTCTATTAAATTGGTGGGGTGAACTGGCAATTCAGCATATCTAATACAAATCTTCTTTTAAAGACACTTTGATTTTAAACAACAATGCTTTGTCTGGCATTTCAGGATATTATCTTGCAGTTATTTATTGTTTTTGCATTCATCAGCTAGCTCAGATCCATGCAAACATTGATACAACCCTACATTCTGGCAAAAACTTTAGGGGTCAGACACTCCATATTTTTTTTTCTTCCAATTTCTCTTGGCATTAGGCATTTTACTAACATAAGTTGTGAGAATGGTTGTTTTGTTTTAGTTTCCAAATATGTTATATTCTAACATTATATATAATTTTGAGAAGAAAGGTAGTGCTATGCTGCTTCCTGCATATGTAACTTCCAGACTTAATTAGAAAGTCATGGTCTATGCTTGACTGCAATACACCAATTCCAATTAATTCAGATTCAGGAGGTCAGGGTCTTTCACAGTCTTCCTGTAGTGCCAGTTTGCTACTTCACTGCCTCCATCTCAGTGGTTCAGGTTCAGCAACAAGTCTCCCAATAACTATTAATGTTGTGATTAGATGAAGGGCAGAGAAGTAGCCTTCAAGAGCAACCTCTTTTGCTCTTGAAGCTATGTTAATGATACAGAGAACTTCGATAGCATGCAAGAAGCAGGAACCAATGAGGAATGTGTGTGTATGTGTGTTTTCTGTGTGTGTGTGTGTGTGTGTGAGAGAGAGAGAGAGAGAGAGAGAGAGAGAGAGAATTGTAAAATTACTTGCTGATTAGAACTAAAATGATCTGGACTGAATGAAAATCATAAGGCATTAAAAAGGCATGCTTTGCTTTAAGTGCCCCAGAGCAAGTTCAAGGTTGTTCTCTGGCCCTTGAAATACCAACCATCGTTTAATTAAGGGTGCTTCAACTGAAAAACTAGTTCCATGTTATTTTTGCTCCATGGGTTTCTGCTATTTTTCTTTTACATTTTTCCTTTTGCTTTCAAATGATTGCCGTTTTCACTGTAGACACTTTTTAATAGCTAGCTGAAAAGGAGACTATTATCAGTCTTCAGTCCATGTATATAAAACAAATCTGTTGACAAACAATTGTACCTGAACTCATCTCTAATTGCCCTTGAAATAAATTATTATTCATATAATTTCTCAACTTTTAGACAAATATTTTTCTGTAAAAGATAAAATGATTTCCTGTACAACATTTTTGTTAGACTAAATTGTCTGGCACATTATATGTGTCAGCCTGTTAGGCACAAAACAACAATATAGCAGGTCAGAAATATTAGCTGAAATACAGCAGTATTTTCCCATAGAGTGTATGTATGACTCAGCAGTACTGTATTATCAATGTTATTTGCTAGCTGCAATGATAATTATACCTTCTCAGTACAAAACCAGGTAATTATCATATGCCTATCCTTCATCTGGTTTCTCATGAAAAAGTGATTTTAAAAAGTTATTAGTGGGGGCAGTGTGACCATAGCCAAAGGTACACCAAAGAAGTACTAAGGCCTCCAGAAGTGTTTGAGTGCTGCTCCTAGGGTGAGAACCTAGAAGCAGGTAGTATGTTAGGTGGATGTCTCTCCAGGATGGTTGTTGCGCATGTGGTGGTGGAGACAGGAGAGGTAGAAGCCTAGCTCATGCTGAATGCTTAAGCTATAGCACTGTGCGGGTTCTCTTCCTCACATTCCCCCTCCCCCAGGATGTCTGAGGAAGTGTATGAGATTGGTTGGAGGGAGATGGCAGAGCTCTTAGCTCTAATAAGAGGGAGGTTGGAAAGGGAGGGGTTGATCACCTTGGGGGATATGGGGTGGGACAATATATTAGAGTGATGACCTCAGGAGCCAGTGGATAAGCTGTTACAGGGAAAGACACCCCGATGTGTAGTAATGGTGGCAATATTCCAGCCCCATGAGCTGAGTCAGTTCTTGGACAGCAGACTCTCAAAGGTCCTGAGGTTCGACTGTTGCTCATGAATCCCAGATTAGTCAATAATAAGTCTACCCTTATTCAAGATATTATTGAGGGAGAGAGAACTGGCATGCAACACCAAGACCTGGCTGATCTTGGAAGAGGGAGTGCCCCTCTCGGAGATGTGCCCAGTGGGCTTTAGGGTTTGGCATCAGCCAAGACCCCAGGGCAGGAGAAGTAGGGCGGCAGTGGTCATCAGAAAGTATTTTTTGTCTTTCAGAGGCCTTGCTTCTCAAGTTTCTGGTTGTGAGACCCTGTTTCTGAAGTTAAGCTCACAGGATCAGTTGGCAGTGTTGCTAGTGTACCAGACTCCCTGCTGTGTGGCAATCTCCCTTCCTGAGCTGCTAGAGGCCATCTCATGTCTGTCGGAGGATTTTGGCTGTCGGGATCCAGGAAAAGGAACTTCTCTGCCAGGGCTCATGCTCTCTGGAACATCTTACCTGCTGAGGTGACTCCAACTTTCCTGACATTTCAAAAGAGCCTCAAGACATAGTTCTGCCAGATGGCTTGGGGACCCAATGGGGGTGGCTGACTAAATTTAATGCTGCCTTCCCCATGTGTCTGGCTCCCTTCTTTGCCATCTTGTCTCCTTAATTTTATCTGTTAATGTTTTTATGTTGTAAGCTGCCCAGAGTCATTGAATTCAAGCAGTGGTGGGATTCAAATAATTTAACAACCGGTTCTCTGTCCTAATGACCAGCTGGGTAGGCGTGGCTGGGTGGTCATGTGACTGGGTAGGCGTGGCCAACTCGACGTCACTCATGTCAAGGGGTGCTTCTTCTCACCTGGCCTCTCATGACCATGGGGATGCTGCAACGGTTGTAAGTGTGAAAAATGGTCATAAGTCACTTTTTTCAGTGCCGTTGTAACTTTGAATGGTCACTAAATGAACTTTTAAAAGTCAAAATACAAAAAGCTTCTTTGCTTGCAAAAAGCTGCCCTAAATACCAATAATTAGATTAGAAATACCTGCAACCCAGAGTTACAAATCAGACAGGGTGCCAGAGCACCTTGAGGAACTAAAATAGTTAAAATGCAATGATAACTGTCAGCAGTCAACTCTTGCTCATAAAGTGAAACCCTTTAGCAGACAGGTCATTTAAGCTCTCCAGAAACTGGGTGGGCATATTTGGGCTACAAAATGCGGAGCTAAAGAAACAAATTAACAAATTATATAGGGAACCCAGGTTCAAGTCTCTGCCCTCCCAAGTTTGTCAAGTACAGCTGGTCTCACTCACCTCACAAGATATCCTAAGGAAATCATCCAGATTTAAGGAAAGATCACATGCCACCCCAGAAAGACAGTAAAAAAATCAGTGCCAAGCTTGCATCCTGCCTCTTGGAAGTACACCCCAACAGGACAGTGCCAGGAACCATTACAGCAGTGAAGGAAGCCCCCCTCCCCAGATAGAAAAAGCACTTGAGATAAGCCAGAGCAAACACAGTGGCTGTTGCTTGTTAAACCAATTACCAGAAGAAATAGACGCAGGAACTAGCCAGATTTCTGAACCCTGCTTCTTTTAAGGAACAGAGATTAACCTTTTTCCTTCCAAACAAAGCTGAATAGGGAAAATTATCCCATCAATAAACACAGGATTAAATGTCACAAAGCACAGAATTAAACTTCATCAAAAACCAGATTTAGACCAAAACTCAGAAAGGGTATATAAACTCACGTTTGAATGTCAATCTTTCTAGCTAGCCAAGAAGCCTTGCTGAATGTCACTCATCTTGGTTCCTTGTCATTAAAAGCTTCTTTCTGGCAGCTCTGCTTCATTATTCAATTATTTCTTCAAAGTGCTGATCATTGCATCCCAGCTGGAAGAACTCCAACAGGGGAGTATTTCCTCCCAACAGCAGTGTAAAAAGCTTAAGAAAGTCAAGCCCCAACAAAGTACCAGCAAAGAAAAAAAAACCCTCAGGAGACAGTAAGTCTAGGTGTACTGCCAAGAATGTAAATAGGGTTAATGGGGAGGCAGTTTCTGTAAGCAGGGCAATAAAGATTAGGCTAGAAACAACACCAGAATGCCTTCCTTACAGGATTAGCCCTGTAAAGTGGAAAAAAACACAAATGGAGATTTCTTCCAACAACCGGTTCTCCGAACTGCTTAGAAAGTTAACAACAGGTTCTAGCGAATAGGTGCGAACCAGTAGAATCCCACCCCAAGATGGGCAACAAATAAATTTTATAAATAAATAAATAAAAGTTGACTACAATAATATCAATGTCCATATGGACCTTTTATGACACTTTCAGGCAAAACATTCGGAAAGTTGGAATTATTATATCAGGAGACATCTGGTTGAGAAAGTAAGTGAGGAAAGAGTGGTGATGTGAGATAAGTGGAGGGAGAAGGCAAAGAAAACTAATGAAATACATTTAAATTGGAGCCACACTGATGATTCTAGTAATTCTTTGTGGTTTTATGCACTTTGAATCAAATCTTTCAATTGAAAGGAATATCAAAATAATGGTTAACTATGACCTGATTATTCCTTTTGTTTTAACTCAATCTTGTTTTTTGGAACATGGATTTATTTGCTACCAAATTCTTATTCCTGAACTGTCATGTTATTAATAAACAAATATATCCTGAATTTACCACAATGTATCATCTTTTGACATCAACATAATTACTTGTTATAATCATTGACAGTTTTGCCATTCGGATCAAACAGTTGCAGCATGCAAGGTTGAATGGAAAATAAAACACACACGGAAGGTGATAAGTAGCAATCTACTTTGAAATCTGACCTCATTCACTATAGATAGCATGTGTTTAAGCTAAATTGCTCCAGTTAGTTCTATCTCAGCTTCAACAACCTTCTCTTTCAATTATGAATAGCAGGAAACTTGAGAACCCCCTGCACTGCTGATTTAGCTAGTTTTATAACAAAAAGGCAATAATTAAGGTGCAGTAAGGAAGGAAGAATAGTGTAATGAATTAGACTACCTCATCAGCAGCAGGAGCAAGAAAATGGTAAGTCTCAGATTGGAGGAGGCCAAAAGGACACAGACGGGAGGGAGATAGGCAGGTGTGGGGAGTTGAAGAGCCCTCATGGTTGTAAATGCGGGCAGGCGGCCAAATTTTGATCACATGACTGTGAGTGTACTGCAATGGCTGTAAACTTCAGGCATGGACCATAAGTCCCTTTGTTCAGTGCCGTGGAAACTTCAGATGTCTACTGAACAAATGTTTGTAAGTTGATGACTATCTGTAATATTATTGGCTAATTACTTATTTCAGTATCAGCGGATTCCATCCGTACTACTCAGTGCCACAAATAGCAATAGCAATAGCCCTTAGATTTATATACCGCTTCACAGTGCATTACAGCCCTCTATAAGCAGTTTACAGAATCAGCTTATTTCACCCAACAATCTGGGCCCTCGGAAGGATGGAAGGCTGAGCCAACCTTGAATGGAAGAATGGAACATGCTACAGAACAGAACAGAAACATAGCATTTAGACTTATATACCGCTTCATAGTGCTTTACAGCCCTCTCTAAGCGGTTTACAGAGTCAGCATATTGCCCCCAACAATCTGGGTCCTCATTTTACCGACCTCGGAAGGATGGAAGGCTGAGTCAACCTTGAGCCTGGTGAGATTCGATCTGCCAAACTGCTGGCAGCCGGTGATCAGCAGAAGTAGCCTGCAGTACTGCACTCTAACCACTGCGCCACCACGGCTCAGAAACATCAGTGGGTGTTCTGACATTCTCTCCTCTGAATGAAGACAAACCAATAACATGGGAGTGCTTTTTCATAGTCCTGGAAATCTAGTGATATTAATTCTATGAAGAGCTACAACAAAAGTTATATATCTAAAAATTTAAATCCCCAGCAATATATACTATCCTTTATAAAGGCTTCAGTTGAAAACAGGAAGAACAAAGCCCAGCATTAGCCCTGCAGGAGCTTAGTGACTGCTGCAAGAGATCAGGCAATTGACATTTCTTTTTCCATAAAAGAAGAGAAAAAGGAAAAAGGAAAAGAAACATGGTAATTGAAGGAGAGTGGACAGCACTGTATAATTACAGAAGCACAGATAATAAGGGTAATCAAATCTCATACTTCGAGGTGTGAAATAATTGCCTCATGATCAGAACAGAATTATTTCTCCTCCCAGATCTACAAAAGAGAGCATTATCTGAATAAACCAGGTATAAAGATGAGAGCTATTTTGGATTGGGGGAAAAGTTGGCATCATCATGTTGCATTCAGTTTTAAAGATCAACCCTCAAATATGATTTCTTGGAAGCATTGAAAATAATGTATTTTCAATGTAAATTGAAAATAATGTACTTTCCCCTAGAGTAAATTCTGCTAAATAAACAGCTAACCCTCAGTTCATTATCTTAATCCTGAAACAAGGGTGGGTTCTAACTTACCTCGCTGCCGGTTTGCTTTCTCCCGCACCGCGTGGGCGCGCCTCGTGGGCGCATGCGCGCACATGCGCATTGCTGGAAAAAAAAATCCCCCCCCCAAAAACCCTGAAAACAAGATGGCGAGGAATGCGCAGTGCCGGAAACTTGGCTTCTGCACATGCGCAGAAGAAAAAAAATTAAAAAAAAATCCCAAAAAATATTTTTTTTTCAAAAAAATAATAATAATCAAAAAAAAAAAAAAAGATGGGGGTGCCCCCGGACCGGGACCGGCCGGCCCATTTTTTTTTAAAAAAAGATGGCGGTCCCCACGGACCGGTAACCACCGATCCGGTTCGGATGACGTCACCAGCGGGTCGCTACCGGTTCAGGCGAACCGGTCCAAACCAGGAAGAACCCACCTCTGTCCTGAAACATATTCATAGCAAATCTCAGCCCTACAGTAGTAAGTAAGGCAGTTTGGTGTAGTGGTTACGGAATCAGGCTAGAAACTCGGAGCCTGAGTTTTAGTTCCATTTTAGGCACAAAGCTGGGTGACCTTGGGCCAGTCACTTTCTGTCAGGTCTAGGAATGAGGCAATGGCAAATACTTCTGAAAAACTTACCAAGAAAACTGCAGGGACTTGTTCAGACAGTCTCTGAGAATCAGATATGATTGAACAAAAGAAGAAAGTAGTGAGATTAACAAAAACCTCCTGACATTACTCCTGGCCTCATGGTACCATTAAATGTGCTTCATATGACTAGAAAATATAGATTTTTTATGAACCCGCTTGACATTTTTTCCCTCTCCTCTAAAGGTGATGTTGCTTTGATGTGGCAATAATCAATGATTTCCCCTTGAACTATAAGGAAATAGCTGAACTGTTATACTTACTAGGTACATTTTTTGGCTAGAGATTTATGTCTGTTTATTTTTTCCCAATTGCATTTACAAAAACTAAACAGTGAGAATTCTCTGGTCGTCATCATTAGCTCAACACATAGGCAACAGCACAAGAAAACTTGTAACCTAACTTGTAACACCCCCCCCCCCCAAGAAACAATATGATGCATTGTACAGTTCAGCTGGTTTCAAAGACAGGCAGGCACTCTTCTATGTATAGATATTAATGGACCAATGATCTGATTCAGTATATTAAATCTGATTAATTGATATCCTGGCTCATACAGCAAAATGTTATTTGTTAATAAACATTTTGTAAGACTTTGGGAATGATACTAATTATCAACTGCCACTAACTGGAATGGAGCCAGACCTCATTCTTCAGGTTGGTGAGGTAGACAGACAGACAGACAGATAGATATACACAGAGACACAGGATATCTGCATGGGAGCAGGTTATTCAGGAATGAGATTTTCAGAATGGTTTGGGGCTGCTTCTGAATGTCATGGTGCCTATGGGCTACTCTAAAATAAATGAAGCAAACTGTCTATTCACACTGATGCTTTATGTTTTTGCTGACTGGAGAACGAACCTTTCTATAGCTATTGGGATGACTAGATATTTTTGTCTGGACCCACTGGAAGGAAAAAAATGTTACAATTCCATACAGAAAATGATTGTTTTATTTTTTTCATTTATTTACCTTTTAGCATAATTCAGAGCCTGACTTTGTTAGGCAAAACAATGTTTGTGTCTAATTAAAAGGTCTGTACAAAGCTTCAAAGGGTGACAATGATCAATGTACTTATTTTTATAAGTGAAGCTAAGATGCCATGTTGCTTTGCTTTTTGTTGTTCAAATGGTATCTCAGACACGTACAGTTGCTAGAAAAGGCTTCTGTGCATGTGTTGTAGGAGGCAATTGGAGCAACTTGGAGGACTTTAATTATTCCATGTCACAACCAGGTGCAGCATCATTTGCTTGATTCAAAGTGAAATACTTTCTGACAACCTTGCACATGCCTATTTATAATCTGCAGCAAGTTAGCACATTTTCATTAAAAGCCCACACTGGAAAACAGATGCTAAGATGGAGATAGTTTGGTTTGAAGTAAAATAAGCTAAATCTGACATTTGGGAAATGAAAGCATAATACTTTTTCAGTTGGCTGTAATTTTTTTGAGTCAAACTTCATAATGACATGAGATGGTAGGGTTTTTTTCTTTTGAATAAACACTGCCATTTCTCTGGAAGCCACGTACCACATCACCTTCCTGATCCTTTTGTGCTGCTGGATACAACAAAACACTTAAATTTGTTCTCCCTCAGGTACTTCTTGACTTCAACACATGCTATCCTTTCTCAATTATATGATGGGGGAATGTTTTCAAGGACAAAAGGAAAGAAACCGTTTTGATCCCTTATAACATAATATCTCTACATTTAGCCTTTGCTCCCAATATTTTTTACAGCAGTTCTTACTGACACTAATAGCAATTGCTGCACAATTATGTGGGATGTTTTTCTCAGAATAACTGGGAATATTTCCGAGTAAATTCTTTCTCCATACTTCCATACCAGAAGCTACTATCTGTCCCTTTCCACCCACCCTTCATATTTCATGATTGACCAAACAATTTTTTTCACTGTGGTACATTAGTGAGTTCTGGATAATAAATGACTATACTTATTGCCTTTTTACACATTTTAATTATTATTAAAATACTTTGATTTATTGATATTTGCAAAACACAGACTTTAAATTAGAAATGGTTCTGCAATCTCTCTAATTTGAAGGTGGAAAATGTATTTTGGACTTTATATTTTCAAAATCAAAATCTGGTGGGATGAAGGAAATGCCATTCAGGAACTTTTTGTTTGTTTTCTGCCAAATTGTTTAATATTCCAAAAATAATCTCTGTTTTCGTTGGGTTATACATCCACCTAGGGATATGTAACCCCTTCAGGACATTTGTAGAGAAAACTAAATAGAACATAGGTATTCTGCTGTGCTTGGAAGCTATAAACTAGCCAAAGTACAGCAACTGTACTGGGAAAAGTATTATGAAATGAACCATACAATTTCAGGCCAATTTTCTTGGCCATACAATGGCCAAGAAAAGCTAATAAATATTTGTTTTGGACTTCTTTCTTTACAACATCTGTTTTTCTAGATGATTGTGATCACTGGATTGTAGAAATAATAGATGGAGTTATGCAAAATATTGAGCCATGTTGAGCTGTGTTCAATGTTGGTTTAACATGTTGTGTGAACTTAGCCAACTATGATATGTGAATAAGCACAAAGGTTCCAGAGAAAGAGTGCAGTTGTTATTTCCTTTCTGTTGACACATGAGGCCAAAGTATAAAACACAATGTGCTCAGAGGCAGTAAAACCTCTAGAAAGAGTGATGCTCCTTTCTCCATTCTTTGACTCATATAATTTTATATAGTGTTTGGCAAAAGCAAGACCCTAACCAACCCTAAAAGCATTCAAGGGTATATAATGTACTGTAGTTTAGCTTCTCATATATCAAAGACATGTGTCATATGTAAAAAGAAAGAAACTGAAAATCTTGTTTTATAAGACTGCTGAATTAACTACCCACTTTTTAGTGCTCAGAACTGGGATACTTTTTACAAGCAGCTCAAAAGTGTAAAATTACCAAAACCTCTCATTTAACAATCATCAGTTCATCAATTTAGCTTCATAAGAAAATATTTAAAAATAGTAACAGCAAATATTAAATTTAAATTAAAACTACCCAAATAATTTCAATATAAGAATGTTTAAAGGTACAAAAGCTTCAACTCTATCAATGAGAGTCAGTTTGGTGTAGTCATTCAGGCTAGAAAGTAGATTTAATCGTGTCTTGACCACAAAGCTAGCTGGGTAACCTTGGGCTAGTTAGAGTTATAGTTATAGCTGGGTAACCTTGGGCTAGTTACAATCTTTCAGACATAGGAAGGTGGCAATGCAGAATACTTCTGAAAAACCTTGTGAAGAAAATTGTGGGGACAAAGTCAGGAAGTTCTTCGGCTCAGTCTTTGTAAACAGCAACAACTCATGCCCAATATTTCCTAGTCGAACCACAAACAATTACAATGATCTAATACACACCGATTTTACAGAAGACAACGTTGGAAAGGCACTACGCAATCTAAAACCATCTCTATCCATTGGACCAGATGGACTATGTACCTATTTCTTAAAAAAACTTTCCACTGCCCTAGCAGAACTTCTGAGCATAATTTTTGACAAATCTCTCAGGACCAGCTCTCTACCCAACCTATGGTCACTAGCCACACTCATCCGTATCTTCAAAAAGGGAGACCCCAGCCTAGTTGAAAATTCTAGACCAATCTC
>QLTV01004297.1:5790668-5806110 GCA_003457575.1 Thermophis baileyi
GGTGACGATCCTCACTCAGTAAAGGACCTTGGAGTATTCATCTCTAATGATCTAAGTGCCAGAGCCCACTGCAACAGCATTGCTAAAAAGGCATTAAGAGTGGTTAACCTAATCTTGCGTAGCTTCTTTTCTGGCAATATTGTACTTTTAACCAGAGCATACAAAACATTTGCTAGACCAATTCTCGAATACAGCTCATCTGTCTGGAACCCACACTACATATCGGACATTAATACAATTGAGAATGTCCAGAGATATTTCACAAGAAGAGTACTACTCTGTTTGCAACAGAATACCATATGCCACCAGACTTGAAATTTTGGGCCTAGAAAATTTAGAACTACGCCGCCTTCGATCTGACCTAAGTGTAGCACACAAAATTATCTGCTACAATGTCCTACCTGTCAATGACTACTTCAGCTTCAACCGCAACAATACACGAGCTCACAATAGACAAAAACTTAATGTAAACCGCTCCAAACTCTATTGCAAAAAATTCGACTTCAGCAACAGAGTGGGCAATGCCTGGAATACATTACCTGACTGTAGTTTTTTCCCCAAACCCCGAAAACTTTAAGCTTAGACTGTGTACCGTTGACCTCACCCCATTCCTAAGAGGTCTGTAAGTGGCGTGCATAAGCGCACCAGCGTGCCTACCGTCCCTGTCCTAATGTCATACTCGCAAAGTATCATGTACTCATAACCATGCTTGTACTTCTTCTTATCATTATTTTTTTCTTCACAATCATGTTTATACTTTATCTGTAATCATATACACGTTTGACAAATAAATAAATAAATAAAACAAAGTTGCCAGGAATCAAAAGGAGCAAAAAACAAACAAAACCCATAGATCATATTAAGAATTATCTATTTCAAATGAAATTGTTAAGTCCTGTTTCAAAAATATTCTGAAACTCTGGTGCAAGAACAATTGTCAAGGATTAATCCAAACAACAGATTCAAGAACACTCATCAGTAGCTAATCGCCTTGTCACAGATTTTAAGCAGTATTATTTGTCTTTCCATCTTCAAAGGGAATTAAAATAATACATGTTACAAGCCCTGCCATACTAATACTTCTCTGACAGGTTAGAAAAATCTAAGAGTGTCTATTGCGTCTGTACATTATTCTAATTACATTTCATTTTTTTCAGGAGAAAAAAAAATACTGGTTATTATTAGATGGTGGGACTATAGAAAATAATCATTTTCACCAGGTTAAGATTTCGTTCTGTATCCACAGGAGATCAGTGGAACTTAAATTGGACAATAGATAATTGGAGATATGATTGTAATAACACATGGAGACAGTAGTGGGGTCTAAAACCCTTTACTACCGGTTCGTGCGCGCGCTCACGCACACTTCTGCGCATGCGCAGAAGCGTCCCGGGCGGGTGGGCGGAGGGTCCCGGGTGGGTGGGCGGATCATCCAGGGTGGGTGGGCGGAGACTCCTGCCACCGCTGCTACCGGTTCTAAGAACCGGGCTGAACCGGGAGCAACCCACTACTGCATGGAGAGCATAAGGATAGGGAATTACAGAGCACACAAGTTACAGACCACACAAGTTACAGAGCACACTGAAATCAGTGGGGAAAAATAGCTAGATACAACTTAATCTGAATCCTTTAATCTCTATGACTGTGAGAAACCTGTAAGATTTGAAAACTAAGATTAAGATTATTCTCTCTCTATGTGTATATTTGTATGTGTGGTTCTCTCAAAAGGTTGTTTAGGATGAAGGTTTTAAGGAGAAATGAATTCTTTCTGCTTTGCTGTTGTTAATCCAGCAATTTCAGTTTTTGAAATCCAGCCATCAGCCACATTTGAAATGTGTACCCTGTCATATCACAAATGGCAAAAATTAGGCAGTATTGGCACAGCCTAATTTGTAGGGAAAAGGCATTTTAAAACTGCAATTTCATGACAGAAAAGGTCCTCTTGGCATTCCCACATAACTTACCATTTTGAAGCACTAGCTAATAAGAGGACCACTTTACTAGTGCCAGGATTAGGCCCACATTTTGCTTGCCAGTTGCATGAGCATTTTCTTCTTTTGCTGAGGCCAGGATGTGAAATAGTGCAGTTTGTTTCAGACTGATGTTATATTATCTCTTAAAATTGTTTTAGATGGCAGCATGGTGCCACCTTCTAGGCCATAGGTGGCCTCTCAGAAGCTTCAAAGGGAAAATCAACTGAGGTAATAGAACTAGGGGTGTGAGCTGCAATGGGAATTGAACACATATTCAGAAAACTAGTTTTAGGACCTAAGAAGTGTATTTTATGTAAAAATAGAAAAATTTTCCTTCCTCTGAGAGGACTGGTAGAAGTAAAGTAAAAGCTTGTACACAAGGACATGACATAATGTAACTTAATATATATTTGTCTCTGAGAATTTACAGGAAGTGGACTACCATTCTGACGGTATATTCCTCCCACAACAGTGCCTAGCACCAGGATCCAGGTAGCTGCTAAAGCTAATAAACTGTCTATAAGACCAATGGCCCATTTGTTCACTTTCCAGCGGAGGACTTCAACTTCATTGAATAGCTGGTTGGCTGCATCTGCTGAGACCCAGTATAGGACATAGCAGGTCACATGCTGCCTCATGGTATGTGACCAATATAAAGACAGTATACAAAATGGTTATTATAATTTTTTTAATTTAGGTATAAAAAATACAACATGGTTCTGATGCTTTTGTCAACTAACTGAAAAGCAAATGTAGAAATCCAAGTAACTATAAGTAACTACAAATATGCAAGAATAATACTTTAACAAAATGGCTAAAAGGAGAAATGTGCTAAGAGCCTATGCATAGACATGAACTCATAATTGCTCATATTTGTTGGCTGGCAGTGCTGATAACAATACCCTGCTAATAGACATCAATATTTGTAATCAAATATTTATTTGGCATGTATGTCTTGCTGGAGTAAAAATGTCTGATTCAACATAAACTAGACATCAAGATTTAGGAAGGGCACAATTACAATTTAGTTTGTAAATCAAAGTTACAGAGTAAGTCCATTTGATTAAAACTGCTTTAAGATTCAAGATTTTATTTTGAAAAAAAAAGTGTTTCATAGGTTATAGTAGGAATGCATCAAATTATTGTAGCTGCTAATTTTTTCCTTCCTTTGAACAGTCTTAATGCGCAGCATCAATATATACATCTATGCAGCACAAACCATTGCTTTCAAAAAAAAATTCCAGCACTTTTGCACTTCAATAACTTCTACATCTTCCTTTTATTATCAATGATAAAATAGCCTAGGTGTTAAGAGTTTTTTCCTGTGTATCAGAAGAACTGATAGATAACCCTAAGCAACTATTTAAAAAAACCCAACCCTTTGTGTAGTTAAGTTGAGGGAAAGAAATAGTATTTTAAAATTAAATTTAAATTTTAAAATAATCTTCAGGGTTTTGAACTGGCAGCTTCTTACATATAAGATGTATAACATCCCTGCTATTTTAATACTGATAATAAAGAGAAGGACTTAGAGGCTTTTAGATATCAGGACAACTATTATCTCAGCTGCAGAGGCATTTCTTCCTCTGTGAAGTAGCTAAAGTGAAGTAGCTAATGAACTAATGGGGTAACAAGAAAGGAAGTTAAGTATTCCTGCTGAAACTGACAAGTGTATTTAGCGAGATGAGAAGAAAATACTACTTTAAAACCACAGCAGTAAAACATAACTTGAGGTCAAATTTGTGATGGCAGGAAGGTGAGTAAAGGCTGATTTAAGGCATTTTTGGTCTAAAGGAATAGTTGTTATCTTAAGCTCTAAAACAAATTAGTTTTTAATCTGGATTCACCCATTCTGCTTTGATCACCATTACTTTCCTTTTTGCCCTGTTTGTTCCATGGAAACATTCCACCAGTTTGTGTCCTTCTGCTTTATATCATGACCCCTTTCTGAACTACTCTTGTTCTCACTGTTTTGAAAAGAGAGTGTTACTAAAGGTCAGATAATAGTAAGCCACTAATATTCTTCAAAAGTACATCTTTTAGTTTCAAAAGCAAAAACCTTGTCTAATTCTACCATAGGTGCTATGAGGCAGTTTGGTAGTTTTAGAAAAGACAGCAAATACAGCTCTTAAAATACAATTGTTTTTCCAATTTAACTGTGAATGTATCTCTGAACAGAGATTTACTGTATCAACAAAACATTGTTTCTAATTACTATAAAAAAGAAACCAGAAAAAATACTTAAAGCAATTTCAATGGAATCACAGCTTGGATGATGAGAGAATATTCATCTTTATACTTGCTTCTGAATGTAATTTGGAGGACTTTTTAAAAAATATGCTCTAGTCACATGTTGTTTCAGTGGTGAGAAAAAGCTTCACTATTGCAGATCAATTGGAGATGTGCAAAAAGAAAGAAGATTGCTGAAAATATAACTTTTTTTAAAGTCCAATAATCTTTATCCAGTTCCTAATCTTGGGTTTCTCATGACTGAAGCCTTTGATTTAGACAACTGTTGTGCAAGTCTAGTCCAGTAATCTAGTTCTTGATTTATCTTTGAATTCTGGCTTAATACTTTCCCTGCTACCTCTATCCTGCAAACTAACTTACATTTGTAATGAATTTGCACTATTGCTTCAGTTTGCCTCTGTGTTTTTGTTGCCAGAACAGGTTGTGTCTCAGTTTATCCCAGGTTTTTTTCCAATAGCACCAAGTTATCACCCCTCTTATTTTATTGCTTTCATGTCTCTGCTAAGCTAGGAAGTTTGTTTGACTTTTAAAGAGATAATTAAATCTAGAATTTAGAGATAGTGATACTGTTTTAGACTTGCAAATGAAGAGAAAAAGTAACCCATCCTAATCAGCGGAGAGAACTGAGGAGTAAGGTTCAAAGCAATGGAAACTTATTTCTTTCTTTCATACATTTCAGGAACACATCAGCCAGTCAAATGGAAGAGGAATAGGAATATAACTACTAAAGGAACACATAGTAATATAAAGATATAAGTATTGTGATTAAGTCCAATATTTAGTGCACTAGATTAAATACAGTAGACCAGTGTTTCTCAATCATGGCAGTTTGAAATATTGGACTTCAGTGTGATGGCTAGGGAATCCTGGAATTGAAGTCTACACATCTTCAAGGTGACAAGGTTGAAAAACTGGATCTAGTGGTCTAGATCATTTAACATTCAATATCTTCACATCTATAGTACCTTAATACAGAAATAGAAATAGTAAACTTGCAAATATTGTATGATGAGGGAAATTATTGTAGTCAATTTGGATAATTTGTGTTGTATGCAGAAGAAAAACTTGTTGCCTCTACTTTAATTTTTAAGAACAAAGCAAGGCAGATCTAGTAATCAATCAACACAATATTTATTGTATATTTATGAAATATATATAACATTTAAAAATATTACTATACTGCTGTGTGTGACAGGAATAGCAATTCATCAACAGACAAATTACATGGTTGACGTCTTTGTTCATAATTGCTGCAAACTAGCCTTGCATTGAGATATCAAAAAGTTTGCAAAGCACTCTATAATTCTTGTCAAGATCATAGAAAGTGTGAAACTTTCACAACAAATGTTGTATGAAACATTTAATATATTTTTTTTAAAACTGTTAAGATGTTTTACTTAAGATTTAGCTTGCAGATAGATCTTGGTTAAAAGATTTTAAGATAGCTAAATAAACCACTAACTAGTTTACTGGTTCCACTAAATCAGGGCTGTCAAACTCCCGGCCCATGGGCCGGATGCGTCAGGCACTGGCCACGCTCATGCCTTTAGCGAAGGGGAAAAAAGTCCCGATATGTGACACCGCCGTGACAACATGAGTTTGACACCCCTGCACTAAATGCTTAAAGGAAAAACTGAAGAAATTTTGCTGCACAGAATAGCTGACTCCTCTGTATTGGATCAACATTAATATCTACCTATCTATTACTAGGTTGACTTCTGTCAGTTCAAAATAAAAAAGTTCTTCATATGCACCTCCATGCTTTCGTAATTGACAACAGTTCCCATTAGTTAGAAAACAATAATAGTATTTCACAATATATTGAAAATATTCAAACTGTCAGGAAGGTACTTTCAATACTAAGTAAAATCTAATCTAGATGAAAATTTATTTATACAGATTATATAACTATGCTTATAAATGTTTTTTAGTCCTAGAATGTATTAGAGAACAAATGTATATAATATAACTATACTTCATATAAGTATGAATTTAAAGGGCAAACCACAGTTTTAATCATTGACTACTCCAAAAGCAATACTTCAAAGATTAGAATGATACAACATTTTAATAATCTTCATTGACCTAAGTGCAAAAGTAACAAGCATATTAATTACAGAATAGTCTTAGAGTGCACATGAGAGTACATTGACAACAAACAATTTCTAGAAGCAAATGGAAAATAATCACATTACAATAAAAACAGCAGAATATTGAAGTGCTCAGAACAGAAACTATTTCATGGCTTATTAAGATCTTGTGGTAGCACATTAATTAGGACCCTGAATTAAACACATGGGAAAGTATATCAATGAGATATGACACGTTAGTCATGTGCAGTAAGGTTTATTGAGTTAATGTTCAGATTTACATTATTGGGCACAAACTTTTTGCTTGCCAGTAATTTTGGAAATTCAGCTGGGCCAAAAGAAAACCATGTGTTCTAAACATATATTTTTTTAATCATATCTAGTCACATTTTATTAGGAAATAAAACAGAGAAAGTGTATTGAAGAGAGATGACTGTTAACTTTCACTCTACCCTATGCTTTGGGCAATCTTCAAACTAGCTAAAGTTCCACACCAACTTTTTCTTAACAAACAACACATAACTAATGAAAGAACAAAGCTGAATTAGAGTACAGATTTAAACTGTTACACTCTCTAATTGACAATAATCTTTCATTGTTAGTTTTCTTTTTAAGCCAGCAAAGGATATAAGAAGGCTAATTTGAAAACTTGTTTAAAAATTGAATCTTCCATGTCTTTAATAAAACCTGGTTTTGAAGGGCAACATAGAAACTGTAAATGTTAAATAGACAAACAAGCACTAATTCTCTCTTTCTCTTCTCACATCAATTATTTGTATTTTATTATTATTACCTTAGTAAAGTATTTTAACTTTAATCAGATACTATTGGAATACAATATTTACAGTAAATGATGGCCAATAATAAGTAAACATTAGAATGATTTTCCAAAGGATTAGTGTTATACACGTAAGGAATATTTGAAAATAGTAACTCTTAATATCATTTACATCTGCTAATATGACTATAGGATGAATCCTGTATGCAAAGACTTGACAGTACACCTTTTATATATGGAATAGTAGGTGAGAAAACCACAGAAAAGCTTTAGTTCATGCTTGTCTTTTTAAGACTCAGAGACAGGTTTCCTTTTGGCCATCTTTTCCATATCTCCTTGCTTATGTTCTTTGGATTTTTACAGAATAGTGTTGCTTCTTACAAATGGGACCGATTTTTGTCTCCTTTAATCAGTCCCTATCATTCACCTTTAATTAAGATTCTCCCCTTGATATTCTTTTTTAAAGAAATATAGGGCATCTTGCCAAGTAATTCTGTGCCACTTCCAATACTCAGCTGCAGGAGTCAGATGGTGTTCTATGATCCACTAATTGCTGGGTTTCATGAACAATGATGAATTGTTAAAGCATGGTAAGTTCTAACATCTCTTGAAGATGCCTGTTTCTCCAGGAGGGGTTAAAATGAAACCTGAAGTACAGACTAAGAAGCTGTTATTGTTCCTCTCAAAGGAAACACATCTTAGAAAGAAAACATAGATCTAAGATGTAACATGTTATAATTTGCCAGTTCTTATCAACCCTTAACTTAATATCATGACTTTAGGTAATATGAAAGAAATCAATCAAATAAAAGTTTCAAAAATCAGCTAGGACATATGTTAACTGAATGATGCACAATTCAATTAATGATTTCAAATTGACAGTTATTAACATTAGTTAGCTCATTCTGAAGTAAATAGACTTCAACTGGAGGTTCTGTTGGAGTGATTAATTTAGTCCATAGCATATAGACAGACAGACAGACATAAAAACTATATATTTGTGCCAGCACTGCATCATAACTCCTGAAATGTCATTATTGCATACAGAAATACTTCCATAAAAGTTAAAAGTGTAGTGTAAATTGACCAAAAGTCTAAATATATAATTATCAGTAGCTTATTTTTAGAAATATGTCTAAACTGAACATTGAGTTATCAACTTTATGACTGCCTGCAAGATGTGACAAGGATAGAAATTTGCACTCTCCTTCTTCGGAGACCCTTAATCTCCAACTATCAAAAACTTTTAATTTAAAACATAATAGGTATGGAGGCTTTTCTAGATTCTACTAAAGTGTAGTTGCTATTTGGTTACACCACTAAAAACCACTATAGTAAGCCACTGAATGGTTATACCATTTTGTAAGAAGGGCCTATTCCTAAATTCAAATGGTGTCAATTTGTGACAGTCAATGTCTAAGATAATTGGGTAATAACATGAATTAAATAAAGATGGTAGCATTCTACTTTAACATATAATTATGGGGAAGGGGTTAGAGTTGAGGTTTTGCCCAAAGTAGAAATAACTTGGTTTGTTGACTATGCCTTCTCTTCTTTTTAAGGCAAGGAAAGAATAATAATGATGTTTAATTAAACTTCTGCACAATCTCTATATAAAGCTTAAGTTAATTTTGATCCAAACATATTCTTTTAATTCCAAGAATAATTTGTCTTTCTTGGGTAAACCTGAAACTTAACATTTTCTAATGTTAAGAATAAACTGCTCATCCAAGAGACATGTCTCATCCAATATTTTGATTTCTGATTATTTAACATTAATTACATTATTTAATCATAATTACATTACTATACGTTACTATAATAGTATGTAAGTATAATACACTAAGCTATATTAAAGTTCCAAGAAAATTCTGAATGTCAGCAGAGTGCCACTTGTAGCATATGCAATTATAATTTAATATATTAACTTTAATTTAATACTGAGATTGAAGTTCTTATTAAGAGCAAAGTTCATATCTTATGCTTAACCTAATACAGAAGTGGCAGCACTGTATGCCCTGTCCTTGTTGCTTACTTTCTCAAATTAAGGTTAGTAACTGCCTATTTCCTATGTGTGTTTGACAGCCAACCAGATTCTATGCTTCTTTGTGAGTCTTTGTGTGGCTTCTCAAAGCTGAGGACTGAGAAGGGAGAGACCTTATTCTATCAGCCAGTGAGTCAGTGCCAGCCAATTACCCTTTTCCTTACCAATAACATTTATAGGTAAGTTAACATAAAATTTATTTATTAAACAAATTTAAAATGGCCCAACTCACACGCAGGTGAGTCCAGTCAGCTTATAACATGAAAAGTCCACAACATAAAAACCATACTCCCCAGCCTCACCCCATTACAATAGCAACACAATAAAATCAACCAATTGATCGGCTCCATCTCTATTCATGGTCCCCAGGCCTGCTGACAAAAAACACATCAGGGCTTTTTGGACAACAACAAATGATACAAAAACATTTTTTTATATTTAAAATATTTATTTTAAAAATATTGATATTTAAATTTTTAAAACATAAAAGTGATACAAAAACTAAAAGATGAAACAACAAAGTGGGAACCAATTGTATTTCTGGGGGGAATGGTTTTCCATAATGAAGGAGCCACAACCAAAAAGGTCCTTTTTCATGGTTCTACCAGAAGTACATTCCTAATACTAAAGATGGGGACCACAATATACCCTGCTTTCTCATCCTGATGGGCTGGGTGGGTAATTTTATTCTTACAAAATAAAGCATCTTGTCTACATAATATTTTTCTGTAAAGATTTTCAGCCAACATACTCTTTTGTATTCATGTTTTTATGCACAGCCTTAAAGAATAATAATTTGCTTCCTTAATGCCTTAATTGCTGATCTAAGTGCATTTTCCATTACTATTCAACCTGACTTGTTCATAATGAACGCAGAAGAATTTGACATATATAAATTTCTTTCTCATCCTATTTTACCCTGACTCTGTTCTTATCAGAATATTTTCTTGTAATATAGAAAGCTGTTCACACAAATTTATCATCATGTGATGTTTGAAATTATTACACAGAAAGTATGCTAGTAAAAGGCTGCATTTTCTACATTCCCTTATCTACTATTTATTTTCTAAATTAATGAATCCAATCTGAAGATGAGAGTTACAAGACTCTTACCTGGTTACTTTTCAAATAATAAAAGTATTACTGAAATTATTATATTATTATTTAACGTTGTGCAGATTTTTAGTCTAACAGACCTTTGAATCATTACTGAAACCTGAAGCCACTTTTCCATATCTCAGACTCACCTCACCTCCTAAAATTACATTTGTGAAATCCAGCAACAATCACCAAACATAAACATAAATAAGATTCATAATCTTCATATGATCTCAGAGAACTTTAAGTTATCAAATGATCAAATGTTTTTTTAAAAAGATGAAAAACCTACCCTATATGTACATTTGAATTATGACATGTCATTTCCTAATACTGTATCCTGAGATTCTCAGACACCAAAAGCAATAATTAAAAACAATGATGCCAGCTCTTCAGTGCTATATTGTCATGTGGAAAAAAACCTCCTGGCAATATTGAAAGTTTCTACTAATGAGTTTGTCCCCAAATCCCTTTAAAGGCAATTCAAAACAATGGTGCTGGCAAATCTTATAAAGAGACAAAATATTGTGTCTGGATTCTGTTGCTTTTTATGACTTCATTACGGCAAACAGAAATTCTCCTGATCTGATTTATTAGTACATTAATTAGTACATCATCTTCTTTCCTCCCATTTTTTCATCCGAAAATAATATTGATAATATGAGGATATTTAATTCATATTTGAAACCAAGTAACAAAGGTCTGAAAGTAACAGATTATAAATATATTTTTCATATAAAATTAATCAATCTAGGAATTATCATGTTCAGTTATTACATAATAACTGATGGAGTTAAAATAGAGTTATTTACTTTCTTTGTCAAGTTTTTAATACAGTATTGGAGTCCACAATAAGTTCAGTAAATGTTGAGAGTAAGACTTTGTCAAATGGAAATACTCAATGGATCTTGGATATATAAACCATAGTATGAGGGCTGGAAAATCTAGGAGCTGAAAGACAAGACCTTTAGAAGACCAAAGGCAAAGGAGGTGGGTTACACTAACATTTGTACTAAATTTGAAAAAGTTGTTCATTGTTTATTTGCAATTGATATCAATTAAAAAGCAAGCAATCCTTGACCTATTTTGAATTTTAGATACATTAATCTTCGGATTGCTCACTCACAAAACAGTATGAACTTTACTTTGTCATGGCTATTTTAATAGTATTCTGTCAACAGCAAAGTTATGAGTGTGATGAATGTGTATTCATGCACAATAAGGAAAAGGCCACATTAGCATGGAAATTCAATATTTAATTGAACTTTTTTATTGATGCTTGATAAATTGGCTATTCCAAAGAACAATTTCTTCTACAGAAGAAATTTGACATGTCACCTAATTGTATATACATTCTCACCATGATTATAACCTTAAAAATGTCTCAAGGAATGTACAGAAGAGCAAGTCTGGTTTTTATTCCTTCTTAAGAAGGAAAATAAAGGAAAGGAAAATAAAGTGTTAATAGTAAGCGAAAAACAGTGATAAAAAAAGAAATCAGCAAATGGATTTGTCCTTTTGCCTCCTGAAGTTTGTTTATAAATAGTATAATTTATATAAATTAGAAGCTGTACCACTCAAATAACTGTAACCACATAATGCTATTTAGCTTATATTGCAGGAACCTCTATGAGCCTGCATGATAGTTCTGAATGATCTCAGTCATTACAAATGTCCTTGACCAGTGGTACCTTGGGAAAAGGATTTTCCATTGGTACTGCTTCACTTTACAAGAGGCATGGCTTCCCTCGCCATGCCTTTTGTAAAGTAGTTTACAATGAAAATTCTTTTCTCTTTCATCTACCTAACACAGACAAAGGGAAAAAATTCAATTATTTAACCATTCAGTTTTATGTTTAGGGTGCAATGAATTTTTAACCAGCAATGCATGTTTATTCAGTAATAAATATTATTAAAACACTATTTATTATTACATAATAAATCCATAAAATGAATCTATTACTTACAATTTAAACCTAAGTCTGGGCAAAGATTGAAGACAGTATTATTTGAGAAGCAGAACTCCAACACTAACAGTTTTCTTGCTGGAAATGACCTATCTAGTTATAAGGAATTCACCTCTTGCCCTCCAAAATTGCCAAATTTCAACATTTGAAATTTGGACTACCTTGTAACTTATTATACAGAAGATCTAAAATAGGTCCTTTAAAGTTGAGTTTAAAATGAAGACAGCAGGAACCTTTAAGTAACATATCAAAGTTGAGCACCAGGATAGCAAATTACAGTGTACTCACCATGAGGACATGTGTTAAGTACTGAAATATTTTTTATGCTGCATTTCTCTCTAAATTAGTATACGCAAATGGGTTCATATCTGCATGCTCTGTAGTGGAATTGTAATTAGCTTTTTTCTTTATTGGAGATGTCATAGTGGTTTCAAAGGGGTCATGAAATCAGTGTTAATCCTCTGAGTAGATTTTCCTTTTGACATTGTTAATGTTTTTTTTTTCTTGGGCATTTTAGATTAATATTTAATTAATTGGTTTGTTTAGCATGGTAATCATGTTGTTGTTGTTATTATTGTGTTACACAGTTATATCACTTCTAAAACTACCTTGTGGAAAAGCAGTTTTTAAAAATATATTCTTTCCTTCTATTATATTTTGCATCATTTTCACTTAAATATTGGATGTGGTCAATGTATCTTTAAAAGTAAATTTGCATGTGTTCATGGAAAAATAATAGTACAAGTATATACCAGTTTCTTAAATAAATCTCACATGAGCCATTTGTTTGCTCTTTTTGTATAAACAGTTTCTCTCCTGACAGGAAAGATAATTTGTCTAGATGTTAAGGAGCAGCTCTTAGGAAAGGATGTAAAAGAAGTAGACATACTGTAAGTGATATGGAATTTTGTTTCTCTCCTTATATTTTCTCCCTCTGAAGATCATCTTCTGACTTCAGTTGTTTAGCAATATTATATGGGTCAGAATGGATTTTTTAAAACATAAAAGGGAACAAAATATGCTTTTATAAATGGGACCTACTAATAGCTGTTTTAAAAGTATATTAATTGGAAGGATAAACTTGAAAAATATATTTAATATCCAGTATCCTTTCTTTCATATATACCTTTACATTGTTCAGTTCTGGATGCAACACATGAAGACACCATATTCTTTATCCTTTAACTTTATTATTAATTACCTGCCAGAATAGCAGTAGAGATATGTTTAATTAGGAGAGACAAGAGTTGACTATTGCAGCAGCAAAAATACAATTAATCTTTAAAGCCTTAGAGGATTGATATATAGGATAGACTAATGGGCAAAAATAAAGCTTAATGATGCACAGTAAAGCACTTGGGAATATTAGTGTTATCAGAGAATAACAAATAGATTGTAATATTATAGAACAAGGAACTAATTAGAATACTTCTGCATTTAGAATGCAAAGATGAAAACTGAATTCTAAACTATTTCATCTTGCATAAATAAAGGATTAGCGGTTATTAACATTTCCCATTTTACTTGTGCTACTTTTGTAACTTTCACACAAGATGTCTTGTGTGAAAAGTTTTGCCAAATTTAAACTTAGTTTTTCATAATGTTTGACATTTGAGGAAAAAACATATGACTAAACAAACTAGCACAGCTTGATACAAATAGATCTTTAATTATAAGCAAACAAGTTCAGTGCTTAAAGAGTATGTGTGTACATGTGTGTGTGTATTCAAATTAAACATAAACCAAAATATACAATTTTATTATGACATCTTAAAACCTGCCAAATTATGAGAATGTAACATTTTTGTCTGTCTGTCTGTCTGTCTGTCTATCATCATCTATCTAACTTCTAAAACTCTTGTATCTATAACCTTTAATGGAGCAAAACTATGCACCTTAGGCCAACATTTTTTGAATCAAGAAAACTTAAATGACTAACCTACAGAATATATCGAGCTTTCATGACTCATGAATAGAAATTTGGTAATTTTTATAAAAATAATTTATGACATAAAAATTATTATAAATCTTGTTATAATATAAATTGTCACAAGACATTTCCGGTGGTCAACTGCTGATGTTTGACTATGCTATAATTCAACACGGCCTATTTTCAAGGCAGATACCTCTTTGAATATCTTGAATTTTTAAAGAATTTTTCCAGTAAAGGCAGCATATTAGAGCTCTGTCATTGTTGAAGGCACTGAGGAGTCTTGTAAAGAAATGTCTCTGAAATTATGTCCCAAGGAGTCATGTATTGTCTAGTATATAGACAGATATTGGTATAAATAACACACACACATATTAGACATCTTACCTGGATGTAATTTAGATTGTATTTATATATTTTAAGTTTGTCCATATAGACAGATAGTCCAGATGGCTTTGCTGAGTTCAGATTCTTTTTGAAAATGTTTAATTTTATGGGGTGATGCAGGTATTTATCCTTGATACAGAGAATGAAAATACCAGCAGTGAGAAAGTATTGGTAAATGGCAGAAGCTAGAATTAATTTTTAATTCTCTTGACATTATTTTATTAATTGCTTTTTAAAATAACTCATAAGAATAATTTATTCACTGCATGGAATGATAACTAGGTAACAGGTTACTTATTATTGCTTTGAAATATATTTTAAAATGTTTGAAGTCCTTTACGTATATCAATCCTGTAAATCTATCAATAATTTCATAATTTCATAATTTCAAATGCTTTTTTTTTTACAATGCTTGGCTAATTGGCCCATTTTATGTTAATTACATACAAAGTAGAAAGCATTTTTTTTAAAAAACAAGGTACATCTGCTAAGAATTAAGGAACGTTTCTTTAAGGAGCAGCTCTCTGTAACCTCACCCCCACCTGTCTTTACAAACGCGGAGGAGATTCTAACACAGGAGGAAGCTAATTCCCCGGAACTATGGATCACCAAAAGCAAGCAGAGACGAAGAGGTAAAAGGGCGGGAATTTTAAATAGACTAAGGAATAAGGGAATTAAAAAAACCCCGCTCCCTTCAATCTTTCTTACCAATTTACGTTCACTTGCTAATAAGATGGATGAAATACTCCTTTTAAACAGATGCAATTCTGATTTTCACAACGCATCTGCCCTATGCTTTATTGAATCCTGGCTAAACGAGGAAATTGATGACAACAGCATGCATATACCAGGGTTTCAGATACTTAGAGCAGACAGGATTGAAGAATTATCAGGGGGGGAAAAAGGCTTCTGTAGAAATATCAAC